>ML253128.1:0-39988 GCA_005239495.1 Nicotiana undulata | reverse complement strand
AAAAGGTTTCAATAGACTGACATGGAAGACGGGATGGATTTTCCACCAAGCTGGGGTATCCACCCGGTATGCAACTTTCCCAATGCGCCTTTCAATGGACAAAGGTCCAATACATTTTTGCAACAGGCGAGGGTCATGGACCCCTGCAAATAAGTGCCGCTTTGGGATTTTGACCATCACTTTGTCTCCTATTTGGTATTCAACAAAGCGACAATTCTGATCAGCATGCCTTTTCATTCGCTTTTGGGCTTTAACCAGATAGCTCCGCACTATCTCCATATTCCTCTTCCATTCTGTTAAGAAGCTAGTAGCACGAGGAGATTTTCCCATGTATGGTGCATTCACGGTGTGTGGGAGTAGAGGCAGTTTCCCGGTAACAAATTCACAAGAACTTTTGTTTTTACTTGAGCTCTTTTGTGAATTGAAACACAGTTGGGCAACATCCAGAAGCTTCACCCAATTCTTCTGCGATCCGGTAAAAAAATGGCAGAGATATTCCTCCAACATACCATTGAACCGCTTCGTCTGGCCATCGGATTGTGGATTAAAACTTGAGTTGTGACTCAATTTTGACCCGATGCACTTAAATAGTTTGGTCCAAAAGTTGCTAAAGAAGCGTGAATCGCGATCACTAACAATGTCTTTGGGAAGGCCCCAATATTTGACGACATGAGAGAAGAAGAGTCGAGTCGTATCTTCTGCTGATATATATTGAGGTGCTGCAATAAAGGTGGCATACTTTGAAAATCGATCCACCACAACCAAGATAGTTGTGAGATCTCCAACCTTGGGCAATCCGGTGATGAAATCCAGTGACACGCTTTCCCAAGGTCTCTTTGGAACAGCTAGAGGTTCCAGGAGTCCCGCTTGTGTCAAGCGGTCGGACTTGTCCTTCTGGCATACTAGACAAGTCCTCACATAATGCGCGACATCATCGGCCATTTGGGGCCAATAATATGCACGGCGAAGCAAGGCCATGGTGCGTTCTTCGCCAGGATGGCCAGCCCACAGGGTGTCATGACATTCCGCCAAGAGAGTTCTTCTCAGATCTCCTCCCTTTGGAACATAAATTCGGGTCCCTTTTACCTTCAGGAAACCATCCTCCATACAGAACTGACGAGTCTTGCCCTGTCCTACTAGATCAACCAAATATTGTGCAGCGCGATCCTTGATGAGTAGATCATGTATGTGGTCTTTAATGGTGGTGGCTACTTCGCTCCCTCTTAGGGTGGCGAGTACGCAGACCGATGCTAAGTCCGCTCTGTGACTGAGTGCATCAGCCACATGATTAAGCTTCCAACTTCGCTACTCCAGGTTGAAGTTAAATTCCGCTAGGAGTTCCTGCCATCGGGCCTGTCAGCCATTCAGCTTCGGTTGGGTCATGAAATGACTAACAACTGTGTTGTTTGTCTTGACCACGAACGGTGATCCAAGCAGATAATGCCTACAAAGGCGTAATCAATGAACGACAGCCAATAATTTCTCGTAGGCGGCATAGCGTCATTCTGCATCTTTCAGCTTCCAGCTCTCATATGCTACGGGATACCGGTCTTGTAGTAAGACCCCACCAAGAGCATAGTCGGAAGCATCTGCTTGCACCTTGAATGGCTTGGCCAAGTTAGGAAGGGCCAAGATAGGGCTACTAGACATAGCCGCTTTTAATGCATTGAAGGCCTCCGCTCGCCTAGGACCCCAATCCCAAGGCGTGACCTTCTTGAGGAGTTCAGTTAATGGTACTGCGATGAGGGAGTAGTTCTTCACCAATCGCCGATAGAAATTGCATAGGCCAAGGAATGACCTCAAGGAGTGGATATCCTTGGGTGGAGGTCAATCTGTGATGGCTTGGATCTTTTGTTGGTCCATCTTGCTCTGCCCTTCTTCAATGGCATGCCCGAGGAAGTCGATCTGTTTCTGAGCAAAGGCGCACTTGGATAGCTTTGCGTACAATTCATGCTCCTATAACCGAGCTAGTACCTTCCGCAAGTGCTCCAGGTGTTCTTCTAGTGTCTGGCTATAGACCACAATATCATCCAAATAGACCACCACAAATTCATCAATGTACTCTCGGAAGACCTGGTTCATCAGGGTGCAAAATGTGGCTGGGGCATTAGTCAAGCCGAACGACATAACTAGGAAGTCGAACGACCCATATCTTGTCACACAGGTCGTCTTGTGTTCATCTCCCTCAGCAATTCGGACCTGCCAATACCCTGTCTTTAGGTCAATTTTTGTGAACACCGTAGCACTCCCCAATCTGTCAAACAAGTCTGCTATGAGTGGAATAGAGTACTTGTTCTTCACAGTAATTTTGTTCAGCGCCCGATAATCCACGCAGAGGCGTAGACTACCATCATGTTTCTTCTGGAAAAGCACAGGGGACCCATATGGGGACTTGGAGGGTACAATGATCCCTGTGTCTAGAATTTCCGTCAATTGTCTCTGAAGCTCGGTGAGTTCGGGTTGTGACATTCTGTAAGGCGCCCGGGCAAGTGGCTTCGCACCCGGCACCAACTCAATCTCATGGTCCACAGTGCGCCTAGGCGAAAGTTGCTTCGGCATTTCCTGTGGCATGACATCTTCAAATTTCCAATAGTAGCTCCTTTAAGGTCGTAAGAAGTGGACCCGATGAGCGTTCTACCTCTTCAATGCATAGGGTAGCCAGAAATGTAGGTTCATGTCTCTTGACTCCCTTTTTTAATTGCAAGGCCGAGATGTTCTCAGCGGTCATCTTCATGGATATTCACGGAATAATACAGGGCGTGGCCCCGTTTACTCTGATCATCAGAAGCATGTCTGCATATGGTACGGGCATGGTGTTGGTCTGCCTCAAGAATTCCAGTCCCACTATCAACTCAAAGTCATCTATGATCACCACGCGCAAGGTGAACTTTCCTTCATAGGGCCCCATCTTCACCGGTACTTCTTTGGCTATTCCACCCACTAGCTGAGGAGGTGAGTTAATCGCCTTGACATGACCCCGTCCCTTTCCCACAACTATCCCAAGACGCTCCACCTAAGTTGAGGCTAAGTAGTTGTGAGTAGCACTTGTATCTATCATTGCCCGAATGGATTTGCCGTTTACCCTCAATTCAACGAACATCAAGGTCCTCTCTTGCTTAGGAGGAGTAACTTTATTCGTCTTCTTTACCCTCTTCTTGGCGACTGGGTGGGGGTCATTCTTCTTGCGGATAACAGTAGTGGTTCCCACTAATGCCTCAGAAACAGAACTCACAATTGCATTGAACGCACCGACTGGTTCGATCTGTTCATCATCATCTGCTTCATCATCTGTCCCATCATCATAAGCTTGATGGGCATTCATCTGTGCATGTGGGCACTCATTATTCCAATGTGGCCCGCCACAATGACGGCACCCTAAGGGTGGCTTTCTCCCCCGGTCATTGTTGTTTGATGCAGCACTGTTGCTGCCTAAGGAGGGAGCCTTAGATTTGCCTACACTCCGATCTCCTCACTTCTGTTAGGGCCACCATTGGTAGGCTGGCCTCCTTTGTAACCCGCTCGGACAGGCGGTTGCGGCCTATCCTTCCGAGTCTCCATTTGGTAGTCCCCAAGGCATTCTGCTGCTTGGATTGCCTTGGGAAGGGTATCTACCCTTTGTATTTGCAGTTCCATGCGGGCATAAGGTTTCAACCCTTCCAGAAATGTGAAGAGCTTGTCCTTGTCCCCCATGTCGCGAATGTTCAGCATGAGTGCAGAGAATTCTCGCACGTAGTCCCGTACTGATTTGGTCTGGCGGAGATCCCGTAGTTTCCTCCTTGCATTGTACTCAACATTTTCGGGAAAGAACTCTAGGCGTATGGCTGCCTTCAGTTCCGCCCATGTCTCCAGAGCATCTTCACCGGCCCTGATGGCTTCGTACTTCACTCGCCACCAGAGCTTAGCATCACCCTGAAGATACATGGCAGCAGTTGCTACCTTCTTGGCTTCTTCTAGGCCTCCTACGGCATCGAAATACTACTCGATGTCGAAGATGAATTTTCCACTTTTTTAGCATTTCTAGCCCTACTGTATGGCTTTGGCTCAGGAATTTTCAGCTTCTGTGCCAAGGGGGCGGGGTTCACAGCGCCCCCGATTTGATTTCCACCACCTCTAAGCAAGCCTTGTAGAGCAGCATTGACAACATTGAGCTGGCCTGTCAAGTTGTCGATAGTTTGCTGCATGGCAGTCATCCTGTCAGCCTCTTGTGCCCTGTGGGGTAAATTCTCGGCGCGCTCCTGTTGGAGGCCTTCGAATTCATCAAAAATTTCGGCTACCTCAGTAGCTGCTATTTGCCGGTCTCCTTCAGAGTCGCGACTCATGTTTCCTATGTCAACTTCGGCCTGGGCCATTCTGCGGTTCAGGTCGTCCAACCTTTGCAGTAGGTTGGTTTTCAGTTCCGGCACCGTATCCATAATGGGTCGTAGCACGTCAACCGTCTCCTTAAGGGCCGCAATGCGGTCCCCATGATTCACCATGGTCAGAAATGGTGGTAATGCCAATGCGTTCCTTCGTCCGATGTCGAGCCTAGTCTCTGATACCAACTGTTACGCGGCACCTTCTTGAAATTCTTTAGAAGGGCGACGTAAGGCTAAGCAACCGATGTCAGGGTGGTTGTTGTCTGCCAAGTGAGGTTCCCTCCACACGCTAGACGAGATTGTCAGTGCCGTGTGGGAAAACCAATGCCAACAATTAAGAGAACAGTAATGAGAATTGAATAAAAGCTTGATTGCAATAATGAAAGTTATTACAAAAGAAGGCAACGCGGTGTCGAGGGGTAGAGACACCAGTACAGAGAATTACTTGCTAGAAAGTTTTGAATGCTTGATACCCCCTAATAATGCTTAAAAACAATAAACCAAAGTTACATGAGTAGACCAAACTACGCTAGAGAAACATAATAAGAGTACATGGAATAAAACTACTCTATATTTACAGGTAAAAGGACTTAGCTTTCTACAAAGGTAGAAACAGGTCCGTTGGCAGCAACTTTGTCTCAGGCATCATGATCTGCGCGCGCGGCATTGTCTGCGCACGCGGCGCTGTTGGTAGCTTCTTGCGGCTGGGCGCTAGCGAGGGAAATCGGTGGGGCGACAGAGGCACATGCGCGCTTGTCACTTGGCGCGGCCAAGACCACGGGGCCGCCCGTGGCGCTAGGCGTTAGGAGGCTTGCTAGGACGCCACGGGGCGCGTCCAAGGGGTCATGGGGCATGGCTGGAAAGCCGCCCATGGCATTCGTTAGTAATGTCTCTTACAATTTGAATAACGAATCAAACAGCAAACGTCCACAAAGCCGAACCCGCTACCAAGTTAGGATCCTCTAGCTAAATATTTTGGGGGGAAAGCATAAGGACACCCTCCCTCTTATTTAGGCCGAAATGCCAACTACATAATTTACCTTTACGGGATGTCCCCCCCCCCCCTCCTCCCCCAGAACATATGTGTCCTATGTAGGTCAATATAGACGTGGCTAAGACGTTTTAGGATGTGTTTATTACACTTTAAAAACGTTTATGGGATAACAGGACCTCCGCAATAAGACCATTTCCAACCCAACTCCAATTTTGACACCAAACATCATTTTAGTGTAAGATTTGGTATTTTCTTCCTACAACCCAACACCATTTCTTACACCATTTTCGTGTGAATAGTGTTACACAAAATTTTGTGTAACACTATTCGTCAAAACTGTTACTATTCACCATTATTTTAATATTATCTTTTATTATATAACACTTTTAATTTAACATATTATAATTTTTTAATTAATTATACTTTTTATGTAATTATTTTATATTTTAATTTTGGTGTATAATTTTTATAAATCAATTTTCATATATTTTATTTTTACATAAATTGTAAGTTAATTTTATTATAAGTTATAATTGTATAAAAATATATAACCATCAAAAAAATGAAAAGTGCAAAACTGAAATATAATATGTTGTTAATAAATAACAGAATGTTCATTGATTATCATAAAAACAATTATTTGATACAATAGCGACTGACATAGATTAAATTAAAAATACATCAAATAATATAATGGGAAGAGAATATTACAACAATAATCTAGCACTCTGGAAGGACACTTCTAGATCCACCAATATCATTAAAATATTTAGTGTATGGGGCAGCAGATTGTTGTGATTGTGGCTGTTGAAATTTTTGACTTCCTTTATCCATTATTCATTTTTTTTTGTCAAATACTCTAATATTTAGTTTGTTATATCTTATCAATAATTTTATCTTTATTTGAATTATATGGTTAATATGTATAATGTATAATACTTGCTTATAATTTATATGTATTTAAAAATTAACGGTATAAAATAATTTTATTTTTAATGGTTATATCATAAAGAAATATGAATTATATGGGATAAATATGTAAAAAAGAAAAAAGAGGATTTATTTTATAAAGAAAATATTATAATATAGAAAAGAGAGAATAATATAAAAGGAATATTCCTTTTTGGTGTTAAAAATAGTGTAATGGGCTGGAGTTACTTTGCACAATTTTGATGTAAAATGATGCAAGGGTTGGAGATGCCCTAAAGTCTGTAATTTACATTTCAACCTAAGTACGGGGTCCTTATACCTTTTCCAAACTAAAGAGATGCATGAAATTACATCGTACTTCTCAAGAATAATAAATTATCTAAAATTAGATAATAGGTCTAAAAAGATCTGTTATTGCTCGAATGAATCAGTGGAGCCTGTCAACTAAATCTAAGGAGTCTGCCTCTAGCCACGTATCTCGTCACCTACAAACTCAATGCTTGCCACAAGATGTGTATTTACCCTAAACACGGATAACAATTAAATTTATAAGCGGTTTTAAGTAAATGTGATCTCACTTAGCACAAACTGAAAAAATATGTAAATAGATATTAAAATTGACTTTAAAGAAAATAGAGAAAACCAAATGATATGCGCAACTTTGGCACTCGAGACAAGTTTCCCTCGAACAAAATGAATGAGCAAAATAAGATATGAACATAGTATTGAGAACTTACAGAAAATGATAGTATATTGCTTGGAATTGTGTGAATTTGATGCCCTTTACAAATGACTAGACCCCCTTTATATAGTAGGGGAGCTCTACTTGTGGTACAACTCTAAATACAGTAATAAATCCCCTTATTGGCTAATTTATCGGCCTCATCTTCATACGTGCCGAGATTTCCGCCGTGATCCTCGCTCGATTATGGAAATTTCGGCTTACCGTTACTTGACTAGGTAAACTTCCATCAGTCTCGCTTGGTCTCTATCTTAGCTAATCTCGTCCTTGATTGATCTCTGAATTAAGGGTTCAACAATCTAACTTTGTACTGACGCTCGATATAACACGAGACTGAACTATGGCCTATCATGATCTAACCTCGATTAGTCATAAAAGGGGCATGCCCCTTCTGACTGTATATAGATAGTCCCCTCATTTCTCAGAAATAAGGTGATGAGACGACATGAATTCCTGAACTCCATCTCGATGAGTGATGACGTCAGTGACGAGATCGACAGTGACGTAAGCAAAGAAATATCACGTCGGTCTAGTTACCAAGGCATTAAATGCATGTCAGGTGTTGGTTGGCCACTACTGATTCTGAATTGTTGCCTTTTACCTATACAAAGCCTCAACCCTCTCTCATTCAAATTTTTACGATCGAAGACTTTTTTTCTCTTGCTTTGAAAGAATCCTCTTACTTCATAA
Source organism: Nicotiana undulata (assembly GCA_005239495.1). Classification (NCBI taxonomy): domain Eukaryota; kingdom Viridiplantae; phylum Streptophyta; class Magnoliopsida; order Solanales; family Solanaceae; genus Nicotiana; species Nicotiana undulata. Next base: position 32,277 of record ML253128.1, on the reverse strand, counting down.
TTTCCATATCCAAAATTCATTGAACTCTAATCAACATCCTTACTCTTTTACTTGTTGTTCATAAATGGAAAAAACTTCAAAAATTGTGCCGCAAAAAGAGGTTGCATCTCCATCGCGTCCCGTCGATGATGAGGATGCGGCAGAGCCCCACCTTGAGGAATATATTCCGACCGGGTTCCCAACCATCACTGACCTCAAAATAGAGAAGACCTCCTCGGTGCAGGGCCGATGCGAGTCGATGTCGAGGTATATATACACCATCATCGAGGACATCCTCGAGAGGTCAAGAAAGAGTGCAACTGGGTGAACAAAGATGTGGTTGTTCCTTCTCCTGAGGAATCGATCACCACCTACGTGGAGGGGTATCTGAGTGTTTAGACTTATCCTTTTACATTCAGCCCCTCTGACCCCATAATCGGCGCTTTCTTCAAAAGATATAATGTCACCTTAGGCCAAATCCACCCTTCGTTTTGGAGAATAGTCATTCTCCTTTGTTTCTTCATGAGCAAGATCGAGGGATGTCCTTTCACCCTCGATCACCTCATGCGTCTTTACAATCCCTGGATCTATCGAGGGGGACTAATCAAGCTTGCCCACCGGGCCAGCAGGGCCCTGTTTTCCAGCAACGATGAGTCTAGGGATCGAGGCTGGATGGGCAGATTCATCCGAATAAGGACATCGAACTTGATTCCCGCCGAAGACATGCCATTCCCATAGAAGTGGAGCATGAATTGTAAGTACTTTTACCTCGAACGATTGCTTTGCCGTTTCATTTCTTTCCATTTTTCCTTATCTCATTTTTGGTGTTGCAGCTCTGGCCCAGATGCTTGACCCGGTTCCGGAATTAAAGCGATGAATCGAAGGCCTGGTGTCTCAGAGGCCTTACTCCAAACGTGCCTGGATAGAGTTACCAAAGGGTCTATGGGAGGCCCGCAACCATGGTAAATTTTGTCTCAGATTGTTTTTTATTTCGGACTTTTCTCAAACTAACTCATCTCCCTTTTTTTCTACAGGTCTCGGGAAGGATGTTGCAATGAGACCCCCCTTCGGTGACGAGGAAATCCTTCCCCAGCCATCAGCTCCAAAGTCGGCCAAGGAGAGAAAGAGAAAAAAGGCTCCGAGTCCACTAGGCTGGGAAAGAAAAAATGGCGAGGAAACCTCGTAAGCCCAAGGCAAATGCCGGTGCCATGTCCTCGGACTGCATCCGCCAATGAGGGATAAGTCCGAAGAAGAATAAGAAGAAGAAGACAACTCCAGGCTAGTGGACTGTACACGGGCTACTACTTCGCTACAATAGCCATCATAATTGGAGGCAGTTGAGGGAGCTTCGGTCGAGGTCCCTGAATCAGAAAAAGCAGAGGTTGCCCGTCCCCAACTAAGATGGTGGAGAGAGAGACTAGAGACAAGGCTTCCCAAACAATGGAAGAGGTCCCTGGGTCGAGCCCCGGGCGGTAGATATTCCGGTGTCCCCCCCCCCCCCCCCCAATTTAGGATACCATGATTCGAGAAGCCCGCATGCTGGATAGTCATCGGATCGATCTCCATGGTTTCTTCAATGGGCTCAAATCGGCTACTTCCGAGGATATCACCGAATTCGGTGATTTACCGCTGCCAAAGAAAATATCATCACCGGGTGCCACTGGATCTTCATGGAGCTCGAGGTTGGTGGACCAATTTTTGGCTTCGGGCGTTAACCCAGGCCGCAAACGGCATCTAGTGCTTATCGTCTAAAAGGATTCCCGAGTCTTCTCTTCCCCTGTCGGGGTTGCCAGCTATCTGAGAGGCTTGGTGACCGAAGAGTACCAAGCCGTGATGAACATTGTGGGGGTCGTTTGTCTGTTCAACGAGGATCAACACGCTCTAAATCAGGTCATCTTCGAGAATCTCTTTCTTACTTCTTTTATACTTGGAATTGTATATTATTCCTAACAACTTTTTCCTTATTTGTAGGCCTCGGTATTGCACCACGAAGCCTTCCTCAGCGTTCGAGAGGAGCACAAGGCTGAGGTTCGGGGCCTTATCGTGAAAAGAGACACCTATAGGCTCCTCAGTGAGAAGTTATAGGCCGATTTGGTTGTGGCTCGGGATGATCATACCGATATGGCCGAACAAGTATTCGAATACTTTATGATAGTGAAGACACGCTAGAGATAAAGAATAATGATCTGATTCTGCAGATCTGACAGAGGCTTGAGCAGATCGGACGGCTCGACAAGCAGGTGGACGAGATACGGGCTGAGGCTAAAGCTTTCAAGAAAAACATGGATATTCTGGCCGTGAAGAAGGAGACTGTCCAAGAACAGTTGGATTCGGCCGAGACTCAGCTTCAAGCTGTGAAAGAGAAAAACTTGGCGCAGGCCAAGAAGATCAAGGAGTTTCGGTCTCATCTGGATTCGGCCGCCAACAAGCTCGAAGAGGCTAAGTATGAGGTGCACGCGACCGGTATTAAAGCTGATGAAAAGGTGTCCCAATTCAAAATCGACTTCAAGGCCATCTAGACCAAGTCTAGAAGCACGATAGATCATGCAAAATGGCAAGCTCGGAGGGAAGCCCTCGAGGACTCTCAAGCCCAGGATTTCGACATCGTGGTCGAGGTCAAGAATTCCCAAGTATAAGAAAACCATGCCCGGAAGCTGGCCTTCCCTGAGGATGTCTTCGATAGCCTCAGTAAATTTGAAAATGGGAAGACCCCGAGGACGGAGATGCTGCCTCTGATGGAGACCAAGCCTCTTAGGACTTGGTATTTAGTTTTTTCTCTTTTTTGTACTTTTTCTGAGGCCGTTATAAATTTTTTAGACTTGGCTGATTTGGCCCTTGTATAGAAGATTATTTTATATATAAATACAAGGATTTCCTTTCCCTTTGGGCTCTTAAGTTTTAATTTTCTTTGCTTGGTAATTTGTAATCATAATGATTGAAATGCCTTAGCACGAGATAATAAGGTTGTGTTTGAGGTTCTGAACAACCCTTTCATTTGTTAGATTTTTTGGGGCTCAATATTATCGAAGCTTTTCTCGAAAATTTCTTAAATTTGTGACTTTTCCGAGGGTAGCCTTTTGGAACCAGTTATGAAAGAATTTTTTCTTTTTCGAAGGCCTGTTTCGTTACTGAATCCAAACGTCTACGAGCTGTGTCAAATTGGTCATTGCCTTTTAGTTCATGATCTTCTTATTGGGCTCATTTTCCCATTTTGTTCGGGCTTGCCCGAGATAATAGTCCCCGAGTGGGGTAGTCATGGACTTTAGAGATTGGGGAGCTGCCTATTAGGTCTTTTGTCCCCAAGGCTCGATAGCTTAGGCTGTTTGAGCTTAACAGTAGACCCCAAGTGAGGGAGTGATCGTTCGAGTTTTGGTTAAGTATTGCCCTTAGGCTCGTTATAGTACGAAGCTCTTTAAGAGATGTAAAGAGGAAAAATTTTAAACATAAAATGTTCGAATGAAAAGTACTTCTCTTTATTCTTGATCAAAATATTCATACATGCGTACATGTTTAAGTCAGGGCTCGATCAAACTATGTGGACACGGTACGTTCTGACCGTTTAGCCCTTACAATAAATAATATCTATCGAGACCCTTCTTTTATGAAGTAGTTTCCTCGCTAGAGTTGATATGAAAAGATAGTGTATGTCCGAGNGGCCCCCCCCCCCCCCCCCCCGTATTCGAGGTTGATTGCAAAGGAACCTCGGATATTGTTAAATTTACCTTCGATGCTGACTTGTAATCGGGATTTATTCTAAGTTAGCACGATTCATTGTTGCCTCGTTAAAACCTCGCCAAAAAAACCATTTGGGACAAAACCAGTCTAAGGGAAAAAGAGTGCAACACGTGCTTTCAGACCTAAAGACTTCATTTTGTTTGCTGAAAAATCCATCGTCTATTCTGGTTGACCACCGGCAAGTGTTAGTCTAAAACAAAAATGAAAATAGAAAGGGGTCGTGCCTTAGCAGTAGAATCATTTTAGGTGCGATATGTTCCAATTTCTCAGTAGTTGTTCCCTATTTATCATTCCGAGCTTGTAGGGCCCTTTTTCGGTGACCTCAAGAATCGGGTACGGTCCTTCCCAGTTTGGACACAATTTTCCTTTATTTGGATTTTGGGTGTTGAGGGTGACTTTCCTTAGCACCAAGTCCTCGACGCCAAAATATCGAAGATTGGCTCTTCAATTATAGTATCTCTCGATCCGTTGTATTTGGGTGGCCAATCGAACGAAGGCGGCTTCGCGTTTTTCATCCAATAATTCTAGGCTAGTATTTATGGCCTCGTTATTTGACTCATCTATTGCATATCGGAATCTGATGCGAGTTCTCCGACCTCGATAGGTATTAGAGCTTCGGCACCATAAACTAATGAGAACGGGGTAGCTCCAGCACTAGACTTTGATGTAGTGCGGTATGCCCAAAGAACTTCGGGTAGGATTTCCTTCCATTTTCCTTTGGCGTCGGTTCCCGCTGGGATGATAAGGCATTGATAGGATTCTTTTGATCTTGTGATCCTCGAGAAATTTGATCGCCTTGTTGCCGATGGACTGCTTTCCATTATCGCATACAATTTCGGGGGGCATCCCGAATCGACATATGATGTGGTCCCAAATAAAGTCTATGACTTCCTTTTCCCTGACTTTCTCGTAAGCCTGTGGTTCAACCCACTTAGAGAAATAGTCGGTCATAAATAAAATAAACTCAGCTTTACATGGGGCTAATGGAAGAGGGCCAACGATGTACATTCCTCACTTCATGAACGGCCAAGGGGACAAGACCAAGTGGAGTAGTTCCCCGGGTTGATTAATCATTGGTGCATGCCTTTGGCACTTGTCGCATTTTTGAAAAACATCCTTTGCATCTTTCTCCATGTCGATCCAGTAGTATCCATCCCTGATCACTTTGTGGCAATGATTCGGCACCGGAATGATTCCACAAGTTCCCTTGTGGACTTCCCTTAGAACGTAGGCGGTATCTCCTAGACCCAGACATATCACCAACGGATCATCGGACATCCTTCTTAACAATGTTCCGTCTTCGGACAAGGTGAACTATGTTGCCTTTGTGCGCAACTCTCAATTCTTTTGGATCTTATGGGAGCTTCCCGTTCTTCAAATATTCTACATTTTTGTTTCTCCAATCCCAGGTCAAACTTGTGGAGTTTATCTCGGCATGACCTTCTTCTACCACCAATCTCATGAGTTGTACGACAGCCCCCAAAATAAGTTTGTTGTCCTCGACCGATGACCCTAGGTTTTCAATGGCCTCACTATTCTGATCTCGAGGTACATGTTGCAAAGTCCATTCCTACTCGGTGTAGAGTTACCTGTAGCTTATCCAGGTACCTCTGCATTCGGTCTTCTCAAACTTCAAAGGTACCATTAACCTGGTTCCCCATGAGGAGGGAGTCATATTTGGCATCTATCACCTCCGCTCCCAAGCCTTTGGGGAATTCAATACCTGCAATCATGGCCTCATATTAGGCCTCATTGTTAGTCAATTTTATAGTTCTGATGAATGTCACCCCCTTTTTCCTCGCAGATTCCGGGTTTCGACATCTTTTGGGACAACTCATTTCCTTTTGGGAAATGGGGTATGGGATTTGAAGAGTTGCTAGAAAATAGATTTAAGGTACGTTAGGGCACCTAATGCAAATAAATCATAAACCAGTTTACATTACCAGAGATTAGGTAAGGGCTCGAAATTACCTTGAAGGGAAGGTGTTAGGCACCCCTCGAGATCCACAACAGTGGGTCCCGGCCAAACTCAATTTAAGTGAATTAATCATAAAACAATTTAAACAAGTAGAGATCATTTCAAAACAGGAATAAAGGGGGTCCTAGGTTTATTAGCCTATAGGATCACTTCTCTGCAATACTCGGTAAACTTTCCTCAAATAGAGGTGTTACGCGTAGTATTAGCGCACAGGTCATCATATTCTTTACTACCTAATTACCTTCCCCTTTAATTGTAATCTAAGTGTTCTAATAGTATCGAGTACGTACCATATGCATGCATTACCCGTCCCTTACCTATGGTTTTTGAGGTGCTTAGGACCTCTAGTTAAGGTGTTTCTAGACTCACATATGGTGCTTAAAAGGAGAAAACTAGGCAGCAACCAAAACAGGTAGGACTGTCACATAAAAGAGCAGTTAAAGGCTCACATTTTACCTCCACACATAAGCAAACAATTGCACCCTTCAAACAATCAATTTTTAAATGCTTTAAAGTCCTATAGCAGGATATCTCGATGAGCACAAAGCAGAATATGCAGCATGTTCATTAAGGCGAGGTAGTGAATACCTAATCAGTTTGCCTACTGATTTTATGACTTCCTGAATCTGGGCAGTTTATAAGCAGTCAAACAAACCATAGTTTTACAACTTCAGAATTTTAGTTGTCCTACACGCTTGCCTAGGTGTGGCTCAGCAGTATCCTAGAGACATGTCATCTAAACGTTAATCAGGACCATAATTATAAACCAGTGATTGATTTTTTTAACCGGCAGATTTTATCTGTATAGACTATATAGGCATGATATCTATGTGCTGAGAATGATCACAAGTGTTATGCAATTATCTCTACAAGCATGACATCTAAGTGTTGGAACTGTTTTATACTTACTTTCTATATGCATGAGGGTTAAGTGATGAAACTGATTTTATACGTTTTACCATAGGCATAATATCTAAGCGAGTGCAACGAAGCTCCTAGAAACATGATTTCTAATGCACATAGGAAAGTTTGAGAACATGATTATTAAGGCAAAAGTGATAAATGACCGAGAAACAAGATTTCTAACGCAAATATGAGAATGCAGAATTTTTTAGAATGGAAATTTAGGACAAATAGTAAGATGAGTCCTATAAACATGATTTCTAATGCACAAAACGATCCTATAAGCATGGTTTCTAATGCATGTAGATAATCATAACAATCCTGTGAGCATGGTTTCGACTCGATCCCCGCAAAAGGATATATAAAAGATCCATCCCAGTTTTACTAATATCCCCAATATTCATTTTTACAAGAATCATTATTAGAGACCAGATATAAACAAATTACGGAATGAAATTACTATATTATAGGGAGCCTAGATAGGCCCAAAAGTAAACCTGGGAAACCAGGCCTTCAACCAAGTCTGAATCATGCCAGTGGCTCATAGTACCCCACATGGTGTTCTGGTGTGTCAAAGTTCCCAAAGGCCTCAGGGACCCCGGGAAATGCTCACACCAGAAACCCTTTTAAGGAAAAAAGTTTTGTGAACAAATTTGGAAAGGCCAGCCCCACTGTGTCAGAGTTCGGAGGAGTCTCATGAACTCCTAGGCAGTGCTCACACTGGAGGGGCAGGACCCTAGATGTCTAAAAGTAGGAGTTGGAAATAGTTATATGAAAATGGGGGATAGTTTTATGAAAATAGTTTAGTTTTAGGAGTAAAATATAGGAATAATCAGAGTCATTGCACCATGTTGAATTCAAACAAAGACTTCAGCAACCAAACAGTAGACAGAAAACAGGATCACAAAGTTTCACATTGCCTAGATTTGACCTAGTTTGTTACTGAACACTAGGTGGGCATACAAACAACTACACAAAGAAGGGTAGCAGGGTTTAGGAACACAGAAGTCCTGAATCAGGAACACATAAAACTGGTCAAGAATGAAAGCATGCTAGTTAACATAAAGTAGGTTGACATCTTGTAATAGCTAGATTCCATAACACTCAACAGGGATAGTCATGATGATCAAGAACCAAAAACAGGAAGCACATAAGTTTAACATGATAACAGTCAGATTACATAACACTGGATAAGACATAGCAACAGAAGCAGTCATGTTGATTTAGACAGGAAAGTCATAGGAGTCTGGCTCCATAAAGGTATTCATGCTACCCAAGATCAATAAACAGGAAATATAGGAATTTAACTGCACAAAAGTAGTTATGCTAATTAAGATCATCAAACAGGAAAGACAGAAGTAGTCATACTAATTGAAATCAGTACACAGAAAAGACATGGATTTAACTACATAGAAGTAGTCATATTAATTGAGGTCCATAAACAGGAAAGACAGAAGTAGTCATGCTAATTGAAATGCATAACAGACATGAATTCAACTACACAAAATTAAAGCAACAGAGAGGAAAGAACACATAGGTTTAAACTTCACAACATAATAAATGACAATAGGGTTGGAGATATACTAGTTAAAAACAGCACACAGGAAAGTGAAAGGATGCAGAACCCAATAGTCTAGCCTTGGCTTTCAGCCGGCTAGACAGTGTAGCAAACACGAGTAACAGAAAGGTTTGAATAAGAGCAAGAGTTGGTATGTGTGTGTGTTTCTTTCTGAATTGTCTCGTGTCTTCAAGAAATCAGAATGGGAGTTTATATAGCACTTAGTATGATAAAACAAATAAGGTAAGGAATAAATCATACTGCATAAAATAAGGTACACAAATAAATCAATCAGTTGATTGGGGAACTAACTCAATCAATTTACATAGAGAAATCCGGAAGAGACCCCTCAGAATAGGGAGAATCAATTAAAGAGTCCAGATCGGGGTTCAAATAAGGTAAACAAATTAGTCATATACCATATAGGAGTCAATTAAGTCCCTAAATCAGACTAATAGTCTAATTAAAGCAAGTAGCACTAATTAAAGTCACAAATAAGGAAAATAGGCAAAATCACAGGGGAGTACTAACTTTAACAAGAAAGTATAATTCGAACCCTAAATAAAATCAATCAATATATTTGATTGATAGAGATGAATAATAACGGGAAAAGCATAGGAATAATCATTGAAATAGACAGAAAAACCTAGGGTTTAAAGCATATACACAAAAATTAGTCAAACTAGTAAAGAATAATCATATTCAAACACTTAGGAGTTTTAAAACCTTTTTGAAGAGAGCTTAAAACGAACCATAGTTTTATAGAACATTGGGATCGAATAGTAATAAAGAAAACAAAAGATTTTCAAAAGAAAAATATCAAATAACACTTAAAACATTTCAGATCTACAAGGATCTGAACAGATTCAAATAGTATAAGATTAGGGTTTAAAGAAAAATGACAGAGATGGAAGAGACCTGATTTAAAACTATAGATTCGAGCCATAAACAGGAAGAAAATAATACTCACAAACGGAGATGGCCATAGATAGGCTCATGAAAAGATTTCAAACAAGGTCTGGGTTGAATCTCTTCGAGATTCTTTGATAAATCGACATAATCGAACAACCAGAAGATGTAGAAGGCCGGCAAGGGCCAGAAATTACAGAGAAATACCATGGACTGTGAGTTTTTTTGTGACGGCGGCTAGGTTTTAGGGGGGAGAGTTTGAGAGAGAAGGGGAGAGGTAGGGGAACGAAGACGGCGGAAGAAAGGAAAATGAGGGGGGTTAGGGTTAGAATAGATTAAAAAATGAAGGAAATAATGTGGACCGTTGATCTCAGAGATCAACGGGCACGATTAAAGAAGGTTTTGTGTCGGGTAGATGAAGAATTGGGCTCGGGTAGGATTTGGGCTAGGATTTTTAAGTGATTGGGCTGGGTAATTGGGTTAAAACGAAATTGAAAGGGGTTATTTGTTAAATACCCAATTAATTAATTAATAAAATAATTTGTAAAAAATGATTAATAAATTATAAAAAATAATTTTCATGCAAAAAAATAATTTAAAATAATTACTTAATATTATAAAAAACTATTTTCTGGTAAAATAATAGAATTATGCGCACATGGGCTATTATTGCAATGTTATTGCAATTATAACCCAAAAAATATAAATGTGGCTATTCATGAAATAATTAAGCTTAGTATAAATATAAATAGTAAAATTAAGTCATATATTTTTTATAAAGCCATTTGTGATGCAATTAGTAATTATTTATATATAAAAAATACTGGGATAATTAATAAATATCCTTAGAAAAATGAAACAATTATGGAAAAAATATCAATTGATGCTCATGTACTATTTGAAGATAGATATGCATTTTGAAAATAATATAGGAAAAAATTAGGTATCAACAGCTGCCCTTCTTTACCCGGGAAGGAAGAAAGAGTTGTCGGGTAAAGATATGATGGCCAATTTTGACCGTGTAGGGTGATTTGAGAGACATAGGTCGCACTCCGATTTCTGAGCTGCCTACATATCCCTGGTGTTACAGGAATCAGGTCGTGTGTAGTTTTGAATTTACCGGCGGAGTATACCGATGAAGTTATCACAAGAATGGACACAAGGTTTTTGAAAAGGTGAAATGGTTATGGTGAACGGTCAGGTTTGAAATAATTTGAAGGAACTGAGCGGGATCGCTCCTACTGGGGTAATGGTTGCTCGTCGGGTTGCCTGCAAGTATGAGATGTGCTACAAGCATATATCTTTACATAAATTTAAACATGATGCAAATTCCCTTCAGACCATGGAATTGTCTTTGGACGATTGAGGATGACGTCCATAGACTATGATGTCTCGGGCCATGGATTGTGCGGTAAGAGATTCGTAGGCCATGAAATGATATTCTCGGGCCATAAAAATTTTGCCTCCGAACCATGACGCCTTTGAATAATGATATGCAAGTTTTAGAGATCCTCAGGCCATGCCATGGTGTCTTCTGGCTATGAGGATGATGCCTTCGGACTATGACGCTTTTGGACAGGTTGGCGATGTTTTAGCCCATGAGGTGAAAAATATGATGCTAGAAGCAACAAGACAAGGCTTAGTCAAGTATGAAGTTGAGGGCAGAACTTAGCCCGAGAGAAGAAAAATAGATAGTGCACGGGAGACAGTGCTTAGTCTCGTGCGAGGTTCGGGACAGTTCTTAGTCCCATGCAAGGTGACGGCAGTGCTTAGACTTATGCAAATATGGAGGCAGGGCTTAGCCTAATGTAGGATTCGGGACAGGGCTTTTTCCCATGCAAAGTAAAGGTAGTGCTTAGCCTTATGCAAGTAGGGAGGCAGGGCTTAGCCTCATGCAAATACGGAGGCAGGGCTTAGCCTCATGCAAGATTCGGGACAGGTCTTAGTCCCATGCAAATAGAAGGCAGAGCTTAGCCTTATGCAGATAGAGAGGCAGGGCTTAGACTTATGCAAGATTAGGGACATGGCTTAGTCCCATGCAAATAGAAGGCAATGCTTAGCCTCATGCAAATATGAGGCAAGGCTTAGACTCATGCAAGATTCGGGACAAGGCTTAGTCCCATGCAAATAGAAGTCAATGCTTAGCCTTATGCAAATATGGAGGCAGGGCTTAGCCTCATGTAAGATTCGGGACAATGCTTAGTCCCATGCAAATAGAAGGCAATGCTTAGCCTTATGCAAATATGAGGCAGGGCTTAGCCTCATGCAAGATTTGGGACAGTGCTTAGTCCCATGCAAATAGAACAAATAATAGTTGATAGTAGAATATTTCTTAGCTGGAAATGGATTCAGTATATTTGTTATTATGAAAGTTGTGATTCCAAGGTGTGCATATTCCTTGTTCCCGTGCATTCAAAGAAAAATTGTGAGTTCTGTAGGGGGAGGTCGGTTCGTGCCTCCATCGGCTTGCTTGATTTGCTTTGCTCTGTCTGAAGATCCTGTTCAAATTATCGGGGCAGCATTTTCTAAACAGAGTTTTATTTCAAAAGCAGGCATGCGTAGTTTTCAAAGATATAGTAAAAATGTAGTTTAGAAATCGGTTAGATGAACCAGTGACTGTGACATGATCAAAGACATCGCGACTTCTTTTGTTGTAGAATTTTGAGGGTCCTCCTCAAAATTCTGCCCCAGTTGAATGGACAACACTTCTGACTGCTCTATATGCTGCGATCGGCTGAACTTTCTTCGGAATTTTGAGGGTCCTCCTCGAAATTCTGCCCCAGTTTCTGACTGTGGGGAAAAATAGAAATTTTATTGAATTGTGACCGAACCCACAGGGCTACCTACATATCCCCTCTTAAATGGGAATCGGGTCGAGCGTAGTTTAATTTACATCATATGCAGAAAACATAAATAGTTTACACATAATATCGCTTAACTGCATCCGAATTGATTGGTTTTGTCCAGACTTCTCCGTCCATCTCTACGAATATGAGGGATCCTCTTGTCAGTACTCTGTGAACCATGTAAGTACCTTGCCATTAGGAGAGAATTTCTATTTGGCTTCATCTTGATGCGGGAAGATCTTTTTCATCACCAGCTGCCCTAGTGTGAACTGTCTCGACTTAACTCTTTTGTTGAAGGATCTGGACATCTGTACTGATAAAGTTGTCTGTGACATACTGCGTTCATCCTCTCTCCGTCTATAAGGGCTAGCTGCTCATAACGGCTCTTTATCCATTCCGAGTTGCTGAGCTCAGCCTCTTGTATGATTCTCAAGGAAAGGATCTCCACTTCAGCGGGAATAACGGCTTCAGTACCATAAACCAGCAAGTAGGGCGCGGCCTCGGTTTTTGTGCGGACTGTGGTACGGTATCCCATTAAAGCGAATGGTAGCTTCTCATGCCATTGTTTGTAATTCTCTACCATTTTCCTCGGTATCTTCTTGATATTTTTGTTGGCGGCTTCCACGACTCCATTCATTTTAGGTCTGTATGTCGCAAAATACTTGTGTTTAATTTTGAAAGTCTCACACATGGCCTTCATCAGATCACTGTTGAGATTGGCGGCATTGTTAGTGATGATGGACTCTGGAACTCCGAACCGACAAACAATCAGGTCGAACAAAATCTGCGACGACCTTCTTAGTCACTGCTTTGTAAGATGCGGATTCAACCCATTTGGTGAAGTAATCGATAGCTACCAAAATAAACTGATGTCCATTTGAGGCGTTGGGCTTGATTGGACCAATGACATCCATTCCCCAGGCGGCGAAGGGCCAAGGTGAGCTTGTTGTATTAAGCTCACTTGGCGGCACTTTTATCATATCTGCATGTACTTGACATTGGTAGCACTTCTGAACATACCGGATGCAATCTGTTTCCATGGTCATCCAGAAATAGCCGGCTCTAAGTATCTTCTTGGCCAGGACAAAGCCATTCATATGCGGACTGCAGGTCCCGACTTGTATCTCATCAAGTAACTTAGAAGCTTCCTTTGCGTCGACACACCTCAATAGTCCCAGATCAGGCGTTATTCTATATAGGGTTCCTCCACTGTGTAAGAAGTGATTGGACAATCTCCGAAGCGTGCATTTCTGAGTATGGTTTGCATGCTCCGGGTATTCTCCTTTTGCCAAATACTCTTTGATGTCGTGGAACCAAGGCTTCCCGTCTGTTTCTTCCTTAATATGAGCAGCATATGCCAGCTGATTATGGATCCTTACTGGGATAGGATCGATGAAGTTCTTGTCTGGATGTTGTATCATTGAGGACAAGGTGTCCAATGCATCGACGAACTCATTTTGAATTCTGAGAACATGCTGAAACTCTATCTTTGTGAACCTTTTCTTCAATTCCTGCACATGGTGCAGATATGGAAATATCTTGGAATTCTTCGTAGCCCATTCTCCTTGTACCTGGTGCACAAGCAAATCCGAATCGCCGATTACTAGCAGCTCCTGAAAGTTCATGTCAACAACCATGTTGAGCCCTAATATGCAAGCTTCGTACTCCGCCATGTTGCTGGTGCAGGGGAATCTGACTTTCGCAGATACCGGATAATGTTGACCAGTTTCCGATACCAAAACGACTCCATACTCAGATATGAGATATGTTGTATAAGCACAAAAGTAATGCCTCAGATTCTGAGTTATCCAGGTCATAGCGCAACATTTACGTTCCAGCAGAGAGTATCGCGCTTCATATGGGGTAAACTTCTTACTCAGGTAGTAGATGGCATGTTCTTTTCTCCTTTTCTCATCGTGCTGTCCCAGAACACAACTGAAAGCTCCATCTAGTACTGCAAGGTAGAGTAGAAATGGTCTACCTAGCTCTAGCGGGACCAAGAATGGTGATGTTGATAAGTTCCTTGATCTTGTCAAAAGCCTTTTGACAATCCTCGGTCCAACTAGTCGCATCGTCCTTCTTTAAAATCTTGAAAATTGGCTCACATATAATTGTGGACTGGGGTATGAAATGACTGATATAGTTAAGGCGTCCCAGGAAACTCATTACATCCTTCTTACTCTTTAGAGGAGGTAGCTCTTGGATGGATTTGACTTTTGACGGATCCAGTTCTATCCCTTAGTGGCTGACAATGAATCCCAATAGCTTTCCGGCAGGAACTCCGAATGCACACTTTGCAAGGTTTAGTTTCAAGTTTTACTTCCTCGGTCTGTCAAAGAATTTCCTCAAGTCTTCTATATGATCTGCGGCCTTCTTGGATTTAATAATGACATCGTCCACGTACACCTCGATCTCCTTATGTATCATGTCATGTAAAATAGTAGTCATGTCCCTCACGTAGGTGGCCCCAATGTTCTTTAAGCCAAAAGGCATCATCTTGTAACAGTACACCCCACATGGTGTAATGAAAGCTATTTTCTTGGCGTCCTCTTCGTACATCCAGATCTGATGGTAACCGACGAAACAATCTACAAAGGACTGGTTTTCATGCTTAGCACAATTGTCGATTAAGATGTGTATGTTTGGAAGCAGGAAATCATCCTTTAGGCTGGCTCTATTGAGATCCCGATAATCGACACAGACTCTGACCTTGCCATCCTTCTTAGGAACCGGCACAATGTTGGCTAGCCAGGTGGGATATTTAACTACCCTGAGGACCTTGGCCTTGATTTGTTTGGTAACCTCCTCTTTGATTTTCAGGCTCATATCTAGCTTGAATTTCCTGAGTTTCTGCTTCACTGGTGGACACATAGGGTTTGTGGGTAATTTGTGGGCCACAATGGATGTACTTAATCCGGTCATATCATCGTATGACCACGCAAAGATGTCCTCATACTCTTTCAAGAACTGAGTGTACTCTTCTTTCTCTGAGGCAACAAGTGGATACTGATGCGGGTCTCCTTGACGGTTTGAGAATCTCCCAAGTTAATTATCTCAGTTTCGTCCAGATTGGACTTAGGCGTATTCTCAAAATCCTCTACTTCTCTGACGATTTACTCGGGTATGACATCCTCTTCTACTGAATCACTATCCTTTTGTTGCGTTGCCTTATTACATGTCACAGTTGCCGGTTCATCGAGATAAGAAATAGTAATGTTGTATGGATAAAGATACGAGGGAAAAGTGGTAATAATAAACATCAATTCATTGAGAGCGTCAAACAAAAGTGATTTTCAATAATTTAAACATCGTTTTGGAACATTGGAAATATTATTTAAAATGAAAAATGCAAACAATAAAATCGTTTTTGTAGAAAGCAAAAATAAATAATTTTGTTCGGCTTTGCTACCCCAGGACTCGTCGGACCCTGGATGGTCTGACAGTCCAATTCTTGAGGAATGTTCCTCTCTCAACAGCTCGGATGGTAGGGCCTTCCTCCTCCTCCTCCTCTTCAATAATTACGCAACAGCCCATGCCATCATCTTCTAGAAACATGTTCCTCAAGGATGCCAATGCTTCTTCCTCCTCTAATCCCCATATAATGTCGGCCTGATGGAAGATCTGACTTAGGTGTGGAACAGGCTTCTCAAGTGGGTAGTATGGACCACGCCACGGCGGTGACCAATTGCAAAATTCTTGCCAGGTATACTGATATCCTAGCCCAAAAGTGGTACCATGGCGCTTTGGTTGTATTGGCTTGGAGTGCCCTAAAAATTTTACCAAGACCCTATCCAGGCTCTGCCCTCTCCATGCTACCATGCTTGCTATCTTGCTATCCCACCACTTATCTTTCTCGATCGCGTTGACCCGCTCGATACGATGGTAGGTTTCTCCACCTAGCTTTCTTCTATTTTCAATCACCGGGATGGTCTGGCTAGTGTAAATGGGGTTGCTCCCATTCCCATGAATAATCACTTCCTGGTGGTTCTACTCGAGCTTCACATCCTGATGCAAAGTTGACGCTATAGCCCCAGCAACGTGTATCCAGGGTCGTCCCAACAGTAGATCGTAGTATATCCAGTACATGAAACTTGACATCAAACCATGTAGGCCCTATCTGTAGATAGAGATTAGTCTCTCCAATGGTAGCTCTCTCAGACCCATCAAATGCTTTTACATTCATAGTTCCTTCTCGTATCTCATGCAGGCCTTTGCCCAACCTCTTAAGTATTATTAATGGGCAAATGTTGAGACTGGATCCTCCGTCGATCAGAACTCTAACAATGAACTTCTCTTCGCACTTCACTGTGATATGCAGTGCCCTATTGTGATTCAAACCCTCAGGTGGCAATTCGTCCTCGTGAAAGGTTATTTTTTGGCTTTCGAGCACCTGTCCTACTATGTTGACCATTTCTCCACCAGGGATGTTCTTAGGTACATATGATTCACTCAACACCTTTAAGAGAGCATTCTTGTGTGCCTCTGAATTTTGTAGTAGCGACGGGGTAGGTATCTGAGCGAGAGTCTTGTTCAAATGATCAACGAGTGAATACTCCCTTGCTTTTACTTTCCTCCAAAGTTCATCCGGACAGGTTTCAATAGAGGGCTGTTTGTTGGAGGTTTGCTTGCTAGACTCTCCCAAATGCTCTGGTGTATAAACTCGTCCTGTTCTGGTCATCCCTTGCGCAGCGCCGGATTCTTCCATTTTGGCCTTTGCTTTTCTTCTAGCTTCGGCCACATAATCTCAGGGTACAGTCTTTGTGCTGAAGGGCGGTGTGGTTGTCACTGTGAAAGGTGTGGCTACTTCCACCTCAAATGGAACAGGTGCAGCTGCAGGCGGTACTACCTCAACTTTAAATGGAACTGACGCGGTTACCTCAACCTCAACTGGCACTTGTATCTGCACTATAATATGATTGAGCGTGATTGTGGGTTTCTTAGGATCGTCGCCCTTTTTTATAAGTTCAATCGATCCCTCGGAATCCCATTCTTCATCCGTCTCTATCACATTGATACCTTCACCCCTATGATCAATGAGGGGGTTGTAGCGGACGTTGTACGTAGCTTCCTTTGCCTGGATGACCTTATTATCAATCAAGGTCTGGATCTTATCCTTCAATGTCCGGCACTCGTCAATGGTGTGCCCTTTCATACCAGAATGATATGCACAGGTTTTATTTGGATTGACCCATTGGGACGAATTCTCCATGGCCACAGTAGGGATATGGGTGATGTAACCAGCATCCTCAACCTTTCATACAATTGGTCAATGGGTTTAGCAATGGCGGTGTATTGTTTAGGTGGTTTACGGTCAAAGTTAGGCTGGGGTCTTGGGTAGTTTGGACGAGTTGGAGGTGAATGAAAGTAGGATGGTTGGGAATTATATGTATGGTAAGCAATAGCTGGTTGGGAATATCTGGGAGGTGATGGTTGGTATGTGGGTGGAGGTGTTTGGTACGCGAGTGGAGAGGTCTGATATACAAATGGAGTTTTGGGTCCTTAGGCGACCATTACTATTCCCACGTCTTTCTTCTTTGATATACCCCCTGATTGCAATGCTTTATTCAAGGCCTGCAGTGCCTCGAAATTTGTAACCATACCGCTCTTAATGCCTTCTTCAATCCTTTCTCCGAGTTTGATGATATCAGAGAACTTATGGTTTTCGATAACCATCAATCTTTCATAGTACTATGGATCTTGTGCCCTGACAAAGAACTTGTTCATCTGTTCCTCATCCAATGTCAATATGACTTTGGCTGCTTCTGACCTCCACCGAGTAGCATACTCACGGAAGGTCTCAGTTGGCTTCTTCTTTAAGTTTTGGATATAGTAGACATCCGGCGCATTTTCCGTATTAAACCTGAACCTGTCCATAAATTCGGACGCCATGCTCACCTAGTTGGCCCACTTCATAGGATCCTGCCTTATGTACCAGGACAGGGCATCTCCGATAAGACTCCTCATGACAGCTTCATTCGGATTCTTTCATCTTTTTCGACCCTCACGGGCTAGTCATAATAAGCCCTTAGATAGACCCTGGGATCACCTGTTCCGTCAAACATTTCGAACTTGGGAGGTTTGCAACTCTCCGGTAGTTCTACATCCGGTTGTATGCATAGGTCTTCTTAGTTCAGACCTTCTATCCCTTTACCTCATTCAATGCCCTAAACCCGACTCGTCAACTTCTTGAGCTCCTCAGCCATGTTCTTAATGAGCAGGTCCTTCTCAGTGGATTCTGGTGTATAGGATATGGGTTGAGTGGAGTGAGGTGGAGTTTCCACGTATATGGGGTTGTTTTGGTGACCGGGAGTTTGTGCATAATGGTGATCATTGGTGGAGTTTTGGTGTTCAGGAATAATTTGTGGGGTATTTTGTAGAGTATGGTAGGTGTTTTGCTGATATTGTGGAGGGATAGTCTGATTCTGCGGTGGGATTGTATAATTGTAAGGTGCGGGAGGATATTGTGGGCGTTTGTTAGGTGTGTTTTGAGGTGGTATGGGATTTTGGGTGTTTGGGTGGTTGACGTTTGGGATATTGAGTGTGAGGTACTAAGCTCCGGACCTTCTCGAGCTCTCCCTGAAGCTCTAGTATTTTCTGCTCAAGTCGTGAGACCGCATCATTTGGGGCCTGAGTACCCCGACCATCGGAAGCTTCCGCATATTCAACATGTGTATTGTTGTCTTTCCTGGTGCCGTTCAAGTCATCCATTTTTGCTTTTCCTTTGGTGGACTAGGAGGAGGAGGAGGTGGAGGGCCCCTGGATCTTGTGTGATAAGATGATGATGCCAGTATGCGCAAATCAACCTTTGGGGAATGAGAATAATCAAAAGAAAGAAAAACAAAAAGGTAGCCAAGTCAGTAGAGTTCTGAGAAAGAATATTTGCGGTATTTAAACACACATTGCAGGAATATAAATTCGCGTCCTAATGTGGGAACCTCGTTGCGCCCGAGGTAGGCATAGCGACAAGTTGTTTTGGAGAACTTAAATGCCAATAATTGCCTCATTTCATTAATATAAAAAATAGATGAATCCAACATGACACTAAGATAATAAAAGATAAGCCACTACTAGCACTTGGCCTTATTACATTTGAAAAAGCAAGTAAACCTAACATGCTTGGTCCTAGAAGGTCCTAACCCAGGCTTGATCTTCCTAACTCCATCAACCAGGTTCCCCAGCTCGCGCAGACCTAATAGAAGGTAGACTCTTGCTAGATGTCCTCCCTCGCTTCCTTCAGCATTTTGGCAGTCGGCAACCCTCTTTCTTATCTTTTCCTCCAGCTCCATCAAACCCTGCTCCAGATATTCTACCCTTTCATTGGAGGTGATAGCCATCTCCCTCCATTCATTGATCAGTCTCATGTTTGTCTCGTGTATCTCCTGATGTTCGGCCTCAGAGTCATGAATCCTCTTGCGCAATTTGTTTTATTTTACCTGGGTCTCAGCATCTTCATCTATGACCCTATTCCCCGACCGATTCCTGGCTCTACTATCCCAGCTAGGTTGTCTTCTAACCATGACGGGTAGAAGGGTACGTGTCCCGCATGATACTTGTCTTGCTCAATGGTGTCCTTCTCCACAATGATCTTTGAGTGCCACATATGCTGAGCTTGGAACCTGTAAGGGATGTCGTCATCCAGAAAATCCACCCAGAAATGACTCATCTTCGCAACCCGCGGTACGATCTGCTTCCTGCCTGCTTGCCTCATAACCCTGATGGGAACATAAGGGAAAGGGAAAGGGTGCACATTTATCAACATAATTAAGCACGCTTAGACTAATTCACAAAAACAAATTTGTCATGGTACGACCTGATTATCCTCAGCAGAGTCGCTATGCTGTCGCGCCTACTTTTTCCTCGCGGAGTACGGGTTTCGACATCTTTTGGGACAACTCATTTCCTTTTGGGAAATGGGGTATGGGATTTGAAGAGTCTCCACCTAATGGATTTAAGGTGCGTTGGGGCACCTAATGCAAATAACTCATAAACCGGTTTACATTACCAGAGATTAGGTAAGGGCTCGAAATTACCTTGAGGGAAAGGTGTTAGGCACCCCTCGAGGTCCACAACGGTGGGTCCCGGCTAAACTCAATTTAAGTGAATTAGTCATAAAACAATTTAAACAAGTAAAAATCATTTCAAAATGGGAATATAAAGGGTCCTAGGTTTATTAGCCTATAGGATCACTTATGTGCAATACTCGGTAAACTTTCCTCAAATAGAGGTGTTACGCGTAGCATTAGCGCACATGTCATCATATCCTTTACTACCCAATTACCCTCCCCTTTAATTGTTATCTAAGCGTTCTAATAATATCGAGTATGTACCCTATGCATGCATTACTTGTACCTTACCTATGGTCTTGGAGTTGCTTAGGACCTCTAGTTAAGGTGTTTCTAGACTCACCTATGGTGCTTAAAACGAGAAAACTAGGCGTCAATCAAAACAGGTAGGACTGTCACATAAAAGAGCAGTTAAAGGCTCACATTTTACCTCCACACATAAGCAAACAATTGCACGCCTCAAACAATCAGTTTTTAAATGCTTTAAAGTCTTATAGCAGGATATCTGGATGAGCACAACGCAGAATATGATGTATGTTCATTAAGGCGAGGCAGTGAATACCTAATCAATTTGCCTACTGATTTTATGACTTCCTGAATCTGGGCAGTTTATAAGCAGTCAAACAAAACATAGTTTTACAACTTCAGAATTTTTGTTGTCCTACATGCTTGCCTAAGTGTGGCTCAGCAGTATCCAATAGACATGTCATCTAAACGTTAATCAGGACCATAATTATAAACTAGTGATTGATTTTTTAAATAGGTAGATTTTATCTGTTTAGACCTTATAGGCTTGTTGTCTATGTGCTGAAAATGATCACAAGTGTTACACAATTATCTATACAAGCATGACATCTATGTGTTGGAATTATATGATACTTACTTTCTATATGCATGAGGGTTAAGTAATGAAACTTATTTTATACGTTTTAACTATAGGCATGATATCTAAGCGAGTGCAATGAAGGTCCTAGAAACATGATCTCTAATGCACATAGGAAAATTTGAGAACATGATTATTAAGGAAGATTTGATAAATGACCTAGAAACAAGATTTCTAACGCAAATGTGAGAATGCAGAATTTTTTGAAATGGAAATTTAGGACAAATAGTAAGATGAGTCTTATAAACATGATTTCTAATGCACACAATGATCATATATGTATAGTTTCTAATGCATGTAGATAATCATAACAATCCTGTGAGCATGGTTTCTACCCGATCCCCACAAAAGTATATATAAAAGATCCCTCCCAGTTTTACTAATATCCCCAATATTCGTTTTTACAAGAATCATTATTAGAGACCAGATATAAACAAATTACATAATGAAATTACTATACTATGGGGAGCCTAGATAGGCCCAAAAGCAAACCTGGGAAACCAGGCCTTCAACCAAGTCTGAATCATGCCAGTGTCTCATAGTACCCCACATGGTGTTCTGGTGTGCCAAAGTTCCCAAAGGGCCTCAGGGACCCCGGGCATTGCTCACACCAGAAACCCTTTTAAAGAAAATAGTTTTGTGAACAAATTTGGAACGGCCAACCCCAGTGTGTCAGAGTTCGGAGGAGTCTCATGGACTCCTAGGCAGTGCTCACACTGGTGGGGCAGGACCCTAGATGTCTAAGAGTAGGAGTTGAAAATAGTTATATGAAAATGGGGGATAGTTTTAGGAGTAAAATATAGGAACAATCAGAGTCATTACAGCATGTTGAATTCAAACAAAGACTTCAGCAACCAAACAGTAGACAGAAAACAGGATCACAAAGTTTCACATTACCTAGATTTGACCTAGTTTGTTACTTAACACTAGGTGGGCATATATCATGCTATAAACAAACAACTACACAAAGAAAGGTAGCAGGGGTTAGGAACACAGAAGTCCTGAATCAGGAACACATAAAACTGGTCAAGAATGAAAGCATGCTAGTTAACATAAAGCAGGTTGACATCTTGTAACAGTCAGATTCCATAACACTCAACAAGGATAGTCATGATGATCAAGAGCCAAAAACAGGAAGCACATAAGTTTAACATGATAACAGTCAGATTACATAACACTGGATGAGACATAGCAACAGAAGCAGTCATGTTGATTTAGACATGAAAGTCATAGAAGACTGGCTCCATAGAGGTATTCATGCTACCCAAGATCAATAAAAAGGAAATATAGGAATTTAACTACACAGAAGTAGTTATGCTAATTAAGATCATCACACAGGAAAAACAAAATTAGTCATACTAATTGAAATCAGTACATAGAAAAGACGTGGATTTAACTACATAGAAGTAGTCATACTAATGGAAGTCCATAAACAGGAAAGACAGAAGTAATGCAGAACAGACATGGATTCAACTAAACAAAAGTAAACCAACAGACAGGAAAGCACACATAGGTTTAAACTTCACAGCATAATGAATGACAATATGGGTGGAGACATACCAGTTAAAAACAGCAAACAAGAAAGTGAAAGGATGTAGAACCCAATATTCTAGCCTTGGCTTTCAGCCAGCTAGACAATGTAGCAAACACAAGTAACAGAATTGTTTGAATAAGAGCAAGATTTAGTATGTGTGTGTGTTTCTTTCTGAATTGTCTCGTGTCTTAAAGAAATCAGAATGAGAGTTTATATAGCACTTAGTAAGGTAAAACAAATAAGGTAAGGAATAAATCATAGTTCATAAAATAAGGTACACAAATAAATTAACCAGTTGATTGGGGAACTAACTCAATCAATTTACAAAGAGAAATCCGGAAGAGACCCCTCCGAATAGGGAGAATCAATTAAAGAGTCCATATCGGGGTTCAAATAAGGTAAACAAATCAGTCATATACCATATAGGAGTCAATTAAGTCCATAAATAAGATTAATAGTCTAATTAAGGCAAGTAGCACTAATTAAAGTCACAAATAATGAAAATAGGAAAAATCACAGGGGAATACTAACTTTAACAGGAAAGTATAATTCGAACCCTAAATAAAATCAGTCAATATATTTGATTGATAGAGATAAACAATAACGGGAAAATCATAGGAATAATCTGTGAAGTAGACAGAAAAACATAGGGTTTAAAGCATATGCACAAAAATTAGTCAAATTAGTCAAGAATACTCAGATTCAAACACTTAAGAGTTTTAAAACCTTTTTGAAGAGAGCTTAAAATGAAATCCTAATTTCAGAGAACATTGGAATCGAATAGTAATAAAGAAAGCAGAAGATTTTTCAAAAGAGAAATACCAAAATCTTAAAACGTTTCAGATCTACAAGGATTTGAACAGATTCAAATAGCATAAGATTAGGGTTTTAAGAAAAATGACAGAGATGGAAGAGACCTGGTTTAAAACCATAGATTTGAGCCATAAACAGGAAGAAAATAATACTCACAAATGGAGATGGCCATAGATAGGCTCATGAAAAGATTTCGAACAAGGTCTGGGTTGAATATCTTCGAGATTCTTTCATAAATCGACATAATCGAACAACCAGAAGATGTAGAAGGCCGGCAAGGGCCAGAAATTATAGAGAAATCCCATGGACTGTAAGTTTTCCGGTGACGGCGGCTAGGTTTTAGGGGGGAGAGTTTGAGAGAGAAGGGAAGAGATAGGGGGAACGAAGACGGCGGAAGAAAGGAAAATGAGGGGGGTTAGGGTTAGAATAGATTAAAAAGGAAGGAAGTAATGTGGACCGTTGATCTCAGAGATCAACGGCCACGATTAAAGAAGGTTTTGTGTCGGGTAGATGAATAATTGGGCTTGGGTAGGATTTGGGCTAGGATTTTTAAGTGATTAGGCTGGGTAATTGGGTTAAAACGAAATTGAAAGGGGCTATTTGTTAAATACCCAATTAATTAATAAAATAATTTGTAAAAAATAATTAATAAATTATATAAAATGATTTGCATGCATAAAAATAATTTAAAATAATTACTTAATATTTTAAAAATATAAAAAACTATTTTTTGGTAAAATAATGTAATTAAGCGCCCATGGGCTATTATTGAAAAGTTATTGCAATTATAACTCAAAAAATATAAATGTGGCTATTCATGAAATAATTAATCTTGGTATAAATATAAATGGTCAAATTAAGTCATAAAATTATCATAGCCATTTGTGATGCAATTAGTAATTATTTGTATAATAAAAATACTGGGATAAATTAATAAAAATCCTTAGAAAAATGCAAAAATTATGGAAAAAATATTAATTGATGCTAATGTACTATTTGAAGATAGATATGCTTTTGAAAATAATATAGGGAAAATTTGGGTATCAACAATGGATTGCCTAACTACATTACCTGTGAGTGGTTTCAGCACGATACCGAGTCCGGACCCCTTTGCGTTCGAAGCACCGTCTGTAAAGAGGGTCCAAATTCCCGAGGATGTATCCGAGTTTACTAACAGTTCACTTTCGACCACGGGTATGAGGGTCGGCATGAAGTCAGACACGAAGTCTTCCAAGATTTGAGACTTGATGGTTGTTTGGGGTTGATATTCAATATTGTACCCGTTGATTTCTACAACCTATTGGCCCGACCCAAGAGTTCGGGTTTATGAAAAGTATTTCAAAGTGGATAAGTTGTTACAACACATATAGGATTACATTGGAAGTATGGTTTTAGTTTCCTAGAGGCTCTTATCAAAGCAAGCGCCAATTTTTCTAGATGGAGATACCTAGTTTCGGCCTAACCTAAGGTCCGACTAATATAATAGATAGGGAATTGTGTACCTTGTTCTTCTCGGACCAAGAATCCACTTACCTCTATCTCCGACACCGCTAAATACAAGTAAAGATGTTCGTCTGCCTTTTGCGTGTGAAGAAGCGACGGGCTCGATAAGTACCGTTTTAGCTTCTCCAAGGCATGTTGGCATTCTAGAGTCCACGTGAAATTCTTCTTCTTCTTCAGTAACGAGAAGAATTGGTGACTCTTATCGGAGGACCTCGAGATGAATCGTCCTAGGGCGGCTATGCGCCCTGTTAACCTTTGCACAACCTTTACATTGTCTACTACTGTGATGTCCTCGATAGCTTTGATTTTATCGGGGTTGATCTCGATTCCTCGATTGGACACCATGAATCCGAGAAAATTGCCAGAGTCGACTCGAAAGCACATTTATCTGGGTTGAGCTTCATGTTGTATTTCTTCAGTATATCGAAAGTTTCTTGAAAATACTTCAAATGGTCTTCTTCTCGCAGGGACTTAACTTGCATGTCATCAATATAAACCTCCATTGATTTTCCTATTTGTTCGTTGAACATTCGGTTTACTAGGCGTTGATAAGTTTTACCAGAATTTTTCAGTCCGAATGGCATTACATTATAGCAGTTGGTGTCGTACTTAGTGATAAACGAAGTCTTTTCCTGATCCTCCGGGTTTATCTGTATTTGATTGTACCCGGAATAGGCATCGAGAAAACTGAGGATCTCTTGGTCGGTTGTGGCATAGATCATGCAATCGATATTATGCAAAGGAAAAGAATCTTTGGGGCATGATTTATTCAGGTCTTTGTAATCTACACACATTCTAAGTATGTTTCCCTTCTTAGGGACTACTACTATGTTTGCTAACCATTCGGGATATTTTACTTCCCGAATGGATCCTATTTTAAGAAGTTTGGTTACCTCGTCTTTGATAAAGGCATACTTGACCTCGGAATGGGTCTTCTTTTTTTCTTCACCAGATGAAATTTCGGGTCCAGGCTTAGTTTATGAGTGGTGATTTCCGATGGGATCCCTGTCATATCCAGATGGGACCAAGAAAAGAAATTTATGTTAGTTTTAAGGAATTGAATAAGTTTTCCCCTAAGCTCGGGATCTAGCCCCTTGCCTAGGTTTACCTTTCTTTCGAATTGACGTTCAGTCAGTGTGATTTGTTCCAGCTCTTCGACCGTTGACTTGGTGGCGTCGGAATCATTGGGGACTATGAAGGATCGAGGAACCCCGTAATATCATCTTCGACAGTCCTTGAGAAGTGACAATTACTACACCAGCACCAACTCCCCCACGATGTGCAGCACCATCAAAGTACATCTTCCGTGGAGGCTGAACTTCAATGACCATTATGTCCTCATCAGGTAGTTCATCAGTTAGCTCCCAATCATCAGGTATAGGGTGATCTTCCAAGAAGTCCGCTAGAGCTTGTCCTTTTATAGCCTTTTGAGGGATGTGTACGATTTCAAATTGTTGAAACTAGAGGTACCACCTTGCTAATCGATCACTAAGGACAGATTTGACATCACGAACTTGATGGGATTTGCTTTTGAAACAAGACGTACAACATGAGCTTGAAAGTAGTGCTTCAACTTTTGAACTGAGAAGACTAGCGCCAAACACAACTTTTCAATTGGCATATAATTCAGCTCATTTGGTGTCATCATCCTGCTCAAGTCGTAAAGGGAGTTTTCTTTCCCGTCACTATTTTTTGGGCCAACAGTGCTCCAACAGACCTTTCTTGCGCCGCAATGTATAGTATCAATGGTTTTCCAGGTATAGGAGCTGCTAAAATTAGAGGCTTCATCAAGTAGGTTTTGATACTTTCGAAGGCGTTGCTACAAGCTTGGTCCCACTTTAAAGGAATGCCTTTCTTCACGAGGCGACTAAATGGTTGGCACCTTCCATCTAGGTTCAAGATGAATCTCATAAGGTATGCTAGCTTTCCTTGCAGACTTTTCAATTCATGAATATCCCGAGGCTCAGACATTTTCAAAATAGCATCCACTTTGGCTTGATCAATTTCGATCCCTCGATGTCGGACAATGAAACCAAGGAACTTTCCAGAAGTAACTCCAAAGGCACATTTCAATGGGTTCATCCTAAGTTGGTACC
Source organism: Nicotiana undulata (assembly GCA_005239495.1). Taxonomy (NCBI): domain Eukaryota; kingdom Viridiplantae; phylum Streptophyta; class Magnoliopsida; order Solanales; family Solanaceae; genus Nicotiana; species Nicotiana undulata. The sequence goes on along the minus strand of ML253128.1, from coordinate 5,477 downwards.
TATGGAGCAACTCAAACACCATTCTCAAGTCTTTCAAGTGGTCGCCCTTCTTTCTTAATTTTACCACCAAGTCGTCAACATACCATTCGGCATTCTTGTCGAGAAGATGGTCGAAAATATTTTGCACAGCCCTTTGGTAAGTAGTACCAGCGTTCTTCAAGCCAAAAGGCATTACCAATAAATACCCTTGGGGGTGTGGAATGTAGTAAGCTCTTCATCTTTTGGTGCCATGCGAATTTGATTATAGCCTGACGAACCATCCATAAATGACATTGCCTCATACCCAGTAGTAGTATCGATCATCAACTCTGGAATAGGAAGAGAGAATTCATCTTTGGGACACACATTGTTGAGATCCCTGAAGTGAACACATACTCGAATATGGCCATTCTTCTTCCTTATAGGGACAATACTTGAAACCCGTGTTGGGTATTTAACTTCCTGAATAAATCCAGCTTCAATGAGTTTGTTAACTTCTGTTTCAATCAGGGGAACCAAGTCCGGCCTAAAGCGCCTTTGAGCTTGCTTAATAGGATGAGCACCATTCTTGACCACAAGGTTATGTACTGCCACTTTAGGGTCCAAGCCAGGAATCTCTTTGTATCTCCAAGCAAAGACATCCTTGTACTCCTTGAATAACTCAATATAAGTGCTTTCTTCATCAACTTCTAATAAAGCACTTAGGTAGGTGGGTCTTGGTTACTCGTCAGTGCCAAGGTTAACCTCTTTTAAGGAATCAACTGTTTCCTTCACCCCTTCTTCAAGATCCCGGGGAGCATCTTTCACATCTTCATCTTCTTAAGGGTCCCCATCGTTGAAGGATATGTGATAGCACGGTGAATCATCGTCCAATTTCTCATCATCCTCCATTAGAGATAAAACATCATGCTCGCTTTATGCAGTAACATGATACGAAGAACCCACACTTTCTTCGTCTTCGTCACGATCTTTAGTGTAGACCACAGTGTATGACTTCACTTTCAGTACTTCATCACACAAAACCATGTTCATTCTAGAAGGAACCAAACTTTGGAAAACTTTAGAGAACTTCTGAATTTTGGGCGGAGTGGGTGTTCTTTTTTTTGATAATTTCTATGGAACTTATTCCCCTTCTTTAACGGATCCATTTTCTCAAATACGGAAGTTCTCACAGTTGATTTTCCAAGTCGGTCAATGACGGAAGGCATGTTAGAAGCGGTAGATTCGTCTTCTATATTGATATAATTGCTACTCGCCCTTCTTATTGAGATGCGCACTGGTGACGGTTGCTTGTATCCAAAACCTTCACGTGGTTGCCTCGTTGCAACTTCTGATGGGAGCTTCACTAACTTTGACGGCTCATTGGGATTGTATCCAGCAAATAGCTTGTAAACGTTAGGGTCAAAACCTTCATCTGTTCGCTTTGTAAGGAGTTCCACATTCTGCAAACGATTTTGGGCTACAAACCCTGCAAGCGGTTCGAGGACAAATTTACAGCCTTAATTAATTTTACCGGAAGAGTTAAGTCCTTTATCATGTTAGTGTGGAGATCAGATGATTCCCCTTCATCTTTCTTCCTTTTAGGGACATATAGGAGCGCATGACTTACTTTCTTGCCATAAGACGCAATATCCCCTCTATGAGATTTCTTCATGTTGGGTTGTACCTACTCAGTAACATCTTTGGCTTTACCAATAGTCACCTCAGCTTTTTTAGTTGTGGGCTCGTCATTATTGCTTTTCATACCATCATCAACTTTTAGCTCCTTCACAATGTGGTTCTTCAAGTAGAACTTTTCATCGGCGAAGTGTGACTCTGCCTCGGTGAATGGAGCATCGTCGGCAACTATCTTCTTCTCGACTTCACCCTCGTAGTATTTTAATCATTGATGGTAGGTAAATGGAACTACTTTATTCTCATGTATCCAAGGCGTTCCAAGCAAGACATTGTATGAAGTCTTCGCATCAATCACATGCAGCCACGAACTTGATTGCATATCTTCAATGGTGATTCCCAGCCTGATCGCACGTATGGCTCTTTGCCCCCCTTGGTTGAATCCTGATCATCACACGACTTTCTGAGAGTTCGTTCATGGGAATACCAAGTTCTTTCAAAGTGTGAATTGGAAAAATGTTCACTGAGGATCCTCCATCAACAAAAATTCGATTTACCCTTTCATCACGCATATAGACAACCAGGTACAATGGGCGGTTATGAGGAGTGTCACCTAGCAAAAGATCGTCATTTGTGAACTTGACTTTTTCCACACAAGCATTAAATTCTTGAGGAATGGACTCGATAAGCTTTTTCGAAGATGGTGCGAGCGTTAGGTCATCACTCTTTTCTTTCCCTTCGTCAGTATGGCAACAAGAGGCATCAATAACCTCTTGGGAAATCTTCGTGCGGAACCAACTTGGTAAAAAATTCTCCAAGGTCACCGGATGTCGTGTCTTTTGAGGGTGGTGCCCGCGTTTTCTTTCTTTAAGTGCTTAACTGGATTCCATCTCCTTGGTCTTCTTACCACCATTTTTCTTGTTGGTTGTTCTACTGATCCTTTTCGTGGGCTCCTTTTGTGGCGCCTACGACGAGTCACCAACGTCCAACCTCCATCGTCTTCAGGTTGATCGTCTTCAACTTTGTGGTTTTCCAGTAATTTTTCATCTTTAGTTTCTTTAAAACCGCATAATTCATCCGGACTGAATGAGCCAAAGGTGATAAAAACTTGGTTTGCGCTTGCTTTCTCATCTTCAAGCACGATCTTCTTTTCACGAGCCAAGTCTATAACTTTGTCCTTGAAGACAAAGCACTTCTCCGGAGGGTGGCTCACAAGTCGATGATATTTGCAGTAATTTGGGTCATCAATTTTCCCAGCTTCATTTGGTCGTTTCATCTCCGGAAGCTCAATGAGATTTAACTCGAGGAGTTCTTCAAAAATAGTTGGCACGTCAGAATCCATAAATGAGTACTCTTTCTCTTGCATTTCTTTTAGAGTCAACTTTCCACTTGGCTTATCTTGAAACGAAGTGGATTTCATACTCTGCTTCTTTCTCACCTTCAACGTGAACTTCACAGGTGATGTGTTGACATTCATAACTTCTTTATTTTTAGATCTTGGTACAAACTTGCTCCATTTGACTTCTTGCTTGTCGTTCCCTTTGCGAGGTTCATAGATGGACAGCCTTTCATTTCCAACAGAGGCCATGCTCAATTCCATGTCATGGGCACGAGTTGCAAGTTCTTCAAACGTGCTAGGATTGATACCTTGCAAGATGTAGCGATATACCCAATGCATACCTTCAATGCACATCTCTATGCCAGAAGCTTCACTAAGCCTGTCTTTACAGTTGAGGCTTGAATTCCTCCAACGATTGATAAAGTCGATAACTAGTTCACTCTTCCGTTGACGAGTATTTGTGAGTTCTATCATACTCACAGTGCGTCTCGTGATATAAAAGTGATTGAGGAATTCTTACTCTAGTTGATCCCAACTATCAACAGATCCAGCCTCGAGGTTTGTGTACCAATCAAAAGCATTTCCTTTCAATGAGCGGACAAAGTTCTTGATGGGGTAATATCCATAAGTCCAAGAATTGTTGCATGTCTCAACGAAGTGCGACACATGTTGCTTTGGAATTCCTTTGCCATCACACTATTGAAATTTTGGAGGTTGATAGCCAACAGGCATCTTCAACATAGCGATCCTTGAAGTGTACGGCTTTTGCGGAGGTAAATGAGGACTTGGAAGCGACTTCATATTTGTTTTTTATAGTCCCTTCAATGAACTCCTTTAGTTGATTGATCGGAATCACCCCTTCCGACGAGACTCGAATTTCCTTAGTGGACGCAACTTGTCGTGGGGGAGGATCAATCTCTTGAACTTCTGAGAGTTTTCCAGGTGCATGGGTGGATTCTTCTTCCATCAAGATTCCCACCCTGTCTGTTAGCCTGCCAATTCTAGCATCTTGATTTAGCATGCATTTGGTCAAGCCAGCGATTGCTTCTGTCAAGTTTTCCAACTGCTCCTCCACAGATGATGTGATGACCCAAAAGGTCATCTTACGTAAGTTAAGCTATATCTGTATTCCGAGGCTCCGAGAGCCTCCGTTAGTCTCACCTCGATATGCGTGCGCAGCCTGGGCGTGTAGCCGGGAAGCTATTATGTGAAAATTTGATTAAAATGAGTTTTGATAATTAATACAAGAATATAGTTGACTTTGGTCAACATTTCTGGTAAACGGACCCGGACCCGTGATTCGACAGTCCCAGAGGGTCCGTAGGAAAATATGGGACTTGGGCATATGCTCGGAATCGAATTCCGAGGTCCCAAGCCCGAGAAATGAATTTTTAAAGAAAATTGTTTTCTGAAAATAATAAAGGATTTTGAAAATGAATAATTATGTGAAAATCGTGTTATCGGGTCTGTATTGTGGTTCCGGAGCCTGGAACAGGTTTAATATATATTATTGGTCTTATCTGTAAAGTTTGGTGTAAAACGGGCGTGAATTGAGTGGTTTCGGATCAAAAAGGAGACTTTGAGGTTTTAAAGAATTAGAAATGTGGCTTGGAAAGTAGTGTTATGTTCCCGAGGTACGAATGAGATTCCGAGACCAGGAATAGTTCCGTGGTGTCATTTATAACTTATCTGTAAAGTTTGAAGTCGTTCCGAGCAGTTTAGGCCGGTTCGGCGTATTGAAGTGAATTCTAGAATCTTAAAGTTCTTAAGTTTGATTAATTGGATTTAGGGGTTTAATTCGATGTTTTGTTGATACTCTTATGATTTAAAAGCTTAAACAAGTTCGTATGATGTTTTGGGAGTCACGTGTGTTTTTGGTTTTGAGCCTCGAGGGCTCGGGTGAGTTTCGGGTAGCTAACGGGGTGTAAAAAGATAGGAAAAATCTGGTGTTTCTGGTGTCAGGCCTTTCCTTCAGTGCGATCGCATATGCACATCCGCGATTGCACAGCATTAGGCTGGTAGGGTCAAAGCTTACTCNCATATAGTTGTCCGCGATCGCATAGCTTCGTGCCTGGGGGGTAGTCTGTTGCACTATGCGATCGCATAGCATACTCCGCGATCGCATAGTGTATTAGGTGGGTAAGGGCAGCTGGAGAAAAATGCCCTGTGCGATCGCTATTTCCCTTGTGTGATCGCATAAGGTGGAGGTCGTGTACCTGTGCGATCGCATTAGCCCGTCCGCGATCGCAGTTCACCCAGCTTTGGTCTCTATGCGATCGCATTCCTGCCTCCGCGATCGCATAGGCTAATTTTGCCCAGTTATTTCATTGAGTCCCAAAACAGACCCATTACGAGATTTTCATATTTTCATCACTTTCTCCTTTCTCCAACCTCCATTGACGAACCCCAAGCCAATTCTTCCTCCATAGCCTCTTGGGTAAGTGTTTCTAACATCGATTTCATCCATTTTTCTTCCATAATAACTAGAACCTAGGCCTAAAATCCTAAAATCAAAGTAGAAATTAGGGGTTTTGGGTAGAGTTAG
>MDKH01027886.1:0-11357 GCA_005239495.1 Nicotiana undulata | reverse complement strand
TTTTTCTTTTTAATGAATCTCTCATTTTTCTGACTGGCCTTTTCTTTTGCAGAACACTCATACATAGAGTGGCCAGTCTTCCCACAATGGGTGCAAATTTTATTCTCAAGCAGAGTGAGATACTTGTTTTGGGATCCCATTTAGGCAATTGACTCCCAAAACCAAGACCTCTCCGGTTGGTACTATGATTCTCTTGGAGCCATATTAAAGCATCAGAAGACTTATTCCACTTACGTGTTCTATCAAATTCATGTTTGACTTTGCCAAGTTCCTCTTTAAGAGACTTTATCTGCTCATCTTTGGCATACATTTTATCTTTCAATTTACCTAAGTCTTCTTCTAACTTTGCATGAGAGTGATCAACTACTTTTTTACTGGATCCTAGTCTCAACTTTAAATTTTCAGATTTTAGTTCTAGAATCTCAGTTTCGAGTGGTTGAACCTGGTTCATCAAGACAGTGTTTTTCTTTTCAGATTCACTGACCCTTATTTCCAGGTCGATGCATTTTGCTCTTAGCATTGCACACTCTTTAGATAGTTGATCTTTCTCTTTAGAGTTCTCCTCGGAATCATCAATGAAGTCAAGTAGCAACTCAGAGAGTTTCTCCTTATATAGAAACTTTATTTTTGTTTTAAGATGTGAGATACTTACATGTGGTTCTTCATAAGTCTCTCATCAGATTCTCCAACTGCCATGAGAGCTTGATTTTCTGTCTCACCATCTTCTGATTCTTCATCTAAACTTTCCCCCCAAGCAACAACCATAGCCTTTGTAGTAGTTTTCTTGGGTTGGACCAGTTCCTTCTTCCAGTTATTTCTTTCATATATCTCCTTCCTCCATTCTGCTTCCCACTGGGGGCAGTTCTTGATGAGATGATCAGTTTTTACACATTTGTAGCATCCCTCATTAGCTTTCCTTTCAGGAGCCTTTGTCTTGTTGAAGTTTCCCCCTCTAGAGATGCTTTTCTTCCTCATGAGAAAGTTTCTGAATTCTTTGGTGATCATGGCCATCTCATCATCCTCCAAATCTGCTCCCTCTGTGATCCTTAGTGCTAGACTTCTTTCTTTATTTGGGGCATCCATTTTCATGGTCTGCCTTCTGAGTTCATAAGCAGTAAGGTTGCCAATCAACTCATCTAGTCTAAGGGTTTCCATATTTTTGGATTCCTGAATGGCAGTTATCTTACTTTCCCAGGAGATAGGTAGAACCCTTGTCAAGATCTTCTCAACCTTGTCTTCTTCAAGGATGACTCTTCCAAGAGACTTGAGTTCATTAGTCAAGGTTGTGAACCTTGTGTACATCTCCTGAATTGTTTCACCTTCCTTCATAGTGAAGTTTTCATACTGAGAGTATAGCAATGTACCTCTAGACCTCTTCACTTGAGTTGTTCCTTCATGTGCCACTTGTAGAGTATCCCAGATTTCCTTGGGAGTGGTGCATCTTTGGATTCTGCTGTATTCATCTGGGCCTAGTCCACACACTAGCCACTTCTTGGCCCTGGCATTCTTCTCCCATTTATTCAGTTCTCAACTGTGCAGTCAGCCCTAGTTTTAGGCACATCAACTCCTTCAGCAGTTTTCTTCATTGTTGCAAGTGGTCCATCAGTGACTATGTCCCAGAGTTCATAGTCCTCTCCAATAAGGTGATCCGTCATTCTATTCTTCCAACAAGAATAGTATTGGCCGTTGAAGATTGGTGGCCTTGCATTTGATTGTCCTTCCCAATTCCCAGGTGGTGCACTCATCTTGATTTTTTCCTAGGTGTTAACCTCTTCAAGGATAGCCTGCCCTGATACCAATTGATGTTTTAGACTTCAATACTACACAATATTATAAGTTAATTGTGCAGTACCCAATTTTCGAGTGTTGTCTAATAAGTAGAACATGGTTCTTCTTAGCCTACTACTTACTACTATTTGGAGAATAATTAAGCAGTAATAGTAAAGACACAGAGATTTTTACGTGGAAAACACCTGGCTCAAAAGGTGAAAAAACCACGACCTACTCCTAAGTAGGATTTGCTCAAAACTCTTCACTAAAATCTTAGCCAAAAACGGACTTACAAAATAAACTCTTTTGTAATCCTAGGATTAACTCTAATCCTCTTTGTATCAACTAGCCTCTAGCTAATTTCTACAGAATTCAAGCTAACTCTAACTTGATCAGTTTGTACCTATTACAATTGCTTCTATGAAAGCGGATAAGATACAGTATTTAAACTCCTACTACAATCAACTAGACTCAATATACAAACATTGAAACTGTTCCTTCTAGTTGAACTGTAGCCTTTGTATCGCATAACAATTCTGCTTGCAAAACCTCTGGAACTTTTGCTTCAGAACTTGATTCACTTTTGCACTTGTGCGTCACTTCTTTCAGCAGTAATACATTGAATATTTATAGAGTCCTTTTGTTGAGTCCATGATTCAATTTTGATCCAACTCTTCCTTGGTAAACGAGTTTGATTGTGACTCAACTTCCTTCCTCTATTTTTGTCCTAGCTGAAAGCAACTTCTATATTCTCTGATCAATTTGCAACCTTTTCGTATTAGGAGACATTCTCTTAGTTCTTTGATACTTATCAATCACTGATATCTCCTAGACTTGTACGATTTGTGATCCAACTGCTTCATTCAGAAGTGTATGCTACGATGGACCTGGTTCAACTGGACACCTTTTGTCAATCTTCAAAACCCATTTAGTGACATGGGCCAACAGTATCTAAGTGATTTTTAAAATAACAAAGAGGTAGATTTGTGTCTTAACTCAGAGAGGAAGTCCTAATAAGTTTTGCCTACTGATTTTAATTTGTTGATAGTTAGGCAGTACACATAAAAGAAGCATATTTCCAGTTTTAACAACTTTAGTCACCTAAGGTTTGCCTAGGCGTGGGACAATGCTCAGTAGTTACGAGATTTATTAAAGAAAACTGTTACAAGTTGTTTTGCCTAAACATGTTGTACTTAGGTGTTGCAAAGATACAGAATTATTACCAGTTGTTTGTAAATATGGTGAAACTATTTTTTGGCCTTTTTCATGCATCAGTAATTAGACTAGGCGTAGAATGGGACCTAAAACATGACACCTAATTATGCACATATAGATATATAGAACGACTTGTACGCAGAAGTCCTAGGCAGGATTTCTAAATGTACACAACATTACTGCAGAGTTTCCTAAGGCAGGATTTCCAGATGTACCATAATATTACAGCGTTATTAGACCTTGTTTGCATGAGTAGCAGATTTATATTAACGTTTATCCTAGAGCAGGATTTTTCTAAGTGTACATGATAGCGTACTAGTTATTAGCATGTTTTAACACAGAATTTTATAAGTGATATGAGGATGCATATGCTGAAAACAGTAAACATAGGGGCCTAAGATGGCATGATGTCTAATGCATGTATATATGAGTCCTACACAGGATTTCTATTACGCAGATAGAAAGTAAAACCTAAAGCATGATTTCTACCCTTTTAGCATGCATAATACCTATCCCTTTTCCCTATCCATCCCCAGAGTTATTTACAAATAATTATTACAGATCATTGGCATAAATTACATAAATGTATAAAGAAAATAAGAAGTTACACTATAGGGAGCCTACTGATAGGCCCAATATATCCAGAATGCCTCAATGCCATTGGTTCACAGTCATTCACATGATCCAGGTGTGTCAAAGTTCCCTAAGGATATCAAGGGATCCCGGGCAATGCTCACACCCAGATTCATAACCAAACTTGAGTAAGTGCAGTGTGGAAATGCTAGCTTTAATATGTCAGAGTTCAGAGGGAGCTCATTGGGTCCCTAAGCAGTCACATATTAAAGGGGCAGAACCTAGACTTCTAAGAGTATATGTGAGAGTGCTTGACATAGTTTTGAAATAATTGATATGAAAAACAGTTTGAAAATGGTTTTTGAAGAATAACATAAGAGTTTGCTTTAGTGAAAACCAGTTTGAAAGAAAAGAAATAGGACAGTTAACAAATTTAAAATCAGAACAGCAGACATGACTCAGGGAGCAAACACAAACAGGGAAAGGGTATTGGGGACAAGTAAGTCACACAATAGAAATAGATTCGCGCACAAGTGAACACCAGGGAAGTATTAAAGTACTACATACTTATAGTCTATCACAAAATGTTCATGCCAGGAGCCTAACAGCCTTAGATTGAGGGGTGTTAAACAGGTTCACACATTAAGTTCAGGAAAAGGGTTCAGTATTACATGGCAGATAAGTAACACAAATGCATGCTTGAAATGTGATAGGTGTCAGGGGGTAAGGCAGAAGTGCAATGAAAAATGTAGAAAATCAGTAGACATGATGAAATAGAGAAGGGGTAATCACATCAATGAACTGGTAAATAGGCATGATAATTGCAAGGTAAACAATAGAACTATAAGTAGAAGCATAAGAGAAATAAAAGAAAGTGCAATACGAATAAAACAAGTTGTTTTGGATGTTGTAAATCAAATAGAAAACATACCAGTCAAAAATGAGAGAATGAGTTCAGAGCAGTAGAGCAGTAGTGTGCAAGAAAGTAGAGCAGCAGTGTTTAGAGCAATAGAACAGTAGAGCAGTAGAGAAAATAGAGTAGTAGAGTTACTCAGTCTTGGATTTCAGCCGACTGAGTAGCAAGTAATCAGTAAGAGAATCAAGAGAGTGTGTGTAGGAGAGTAAGAGAAAGTTCAGAACAATGAATATGTTTGTGTGTCTTCCTTCGTGTCATGCTAAAGAAAGAGTAGAGTATATATAGCTTTTGAAAACGAGTAGAAAATAAGGTAAGGAGTGCTAGTTTAACATAATTATAGGAATAATCTTCAATCAAAATCAATCACAGACCTGGACTCCCTTTAATTAGGGAGTCCCAGTTCAAACGGACACAATTAATGTTAAATAAGGAAAGAATCAATTATGAACTGATTTTTACTATAATAGGAGGGGTAAAGTATACGATGTGCAATTAAGTCTAGGTGCATAATACTTAATTAGGGAAATATATGGCAAACAATCAACAACATATTCATGCACATAAATAAGGTAGAATATAGCTTTAATTCTGGAAGTTAGTCACAAGAATCATGAACGAGATTGAAAATCCCAAGGAATCAGTACTAATTGAGGAAGGTATCACACAAATAAGGAAACAATTCGAAATCAGTACGGAATTATAAGGGACATACACAAAATCATAGATTCAAAGAGAATATCACAGCTTTACGAAGAGATGCACAGAATCAGTAGAGTATTAGGTAAACAATTGCTAAACAAATAATCAGACTTACTAAACAACAAATAGCACGAAAATTAGCAAAAAATCATAGAAACAGTAGAAGGTTGAAAACCTTAACAACAAAATTAAAGCGAGAAGTATAGAACTCAGAGAAAATCCAGAAGAAACATACAGATTAGCAAACATAGCAAATAAGACGAACTTAAACCCTAAGAATTGGGGTTTCACCAGAATAATTAGGGTAAAAGAGGAGAATCAAGCAAACATTTAAAATCATACATGGGAATCATAGATTAGCACTAAAAATCAAAAGATAAAGCGTTTTCAAAAGGGGTTAAGAAACCCTAGTTCTTAAAAATGAAGAATCGTTTGAAACAAAAAGGGTTTTTTAAGAGAAAACAGGTGAAAACCTTAAAAGAGACATAGATACGTCATAGATCTAAAAAGATTGGACGATTTAAAGCTAGGGTTTCCAGAGAAAACCCAAAAAGGAGAAGAAGACTTAGATATTATCGGCGTTTGGCCGGAAAATGTAAGGATCTTACTCGAACGGCCATAGGAGGCCGGAAAACATGGCATGAGATCGGAGATGAGAGTGTATTGCCTAAGGGTCACTTGAGATCCTCCATCGGTGACACAAGCATGAAAGACGGAGCCATGGGGTTGATGAGAGGTGGAAACTCCATAGTTTCCGGGGAGGGGGTGGCCGGATAAGGAGAGAAAGAGCTAAGGGGGATGAAGGTTCTAGAGAGAGAGACGGTTGAGTGTTACGAGTGAGGGGGAAATGAACGGGGGGTAGTCGTCTAGGAGTTAATTAAGGTAAGTTTTAATCTGGGTGGTTGATTTGAATTAATCAACGGCTCAGATCAAAAGGGGGATTGGGCCGGGTATAGTTGAGGATTGGGCTAGGTAGTTAATTGGGTTAGGGGTCCGTATTAATTAGGCTAAAATCGAAATTAAAAGTGGCTAGATGTTAAATACCACTAATAATAGATAAATAATTAATAAAAATGGTTAATAATTATATAAAATGAAATTGATGTTAAATAGACTAAATTAAGATGATTAATTAGTATTTAAAATACAAATGACTAATTATTGAGTAAAAATAGCACAAAAATATATAATTAGGCTATAATTGCAAAGTTATTGCAATTATAGCCAAATAATGCCAATTTGGCTAATTGTGAAATAATTTCGGTCTTAATAGGACCAAAATGATATATTAAATCAAGGAATGCTTTTAAAATTATTTGTAATGCAAATTATAATTAATTATTAGAGATTTGAAGGCACATATGCAAGTTTAAAAATAATTTGAGGAAAAAATTGGGTATCGACAAGCACTTCTAGGTTGCGCAAACTTATCAGGTATAAATGTCATTCTTTTCAGATGATGGTAGGCTATGTGGTCATTCAGCGGTCGTCGCAGAAGTTCTTGACGATATTCACCTCTTTGAAAATGTTCTAATTACCATACCTGTAGCAACAGATTGCAACCCTCGAAGTGCCCATACCCTTTTTTTGCAGTGATCTAGATCCCAGTACATTTCATCCAAGATAATAGGGATGATGGTGTAAGTTTGTCCCTCAATTCCCTCCATTAAAGTTCTAGAGACCATGGCTAGGCGAGTGTGGATCCATTCCCCTTCATTGGAAATATCAGCATCGAAAAAAAATAGACAATGAATACAAAAACTCGACGGTGTGTCCAATCGAAAGAAGTAATAGCAAGTTCATCATGGTGAAGGCGGTATGACTTTCTATGCTCGTAACGTTCATAAAGGAACTCAAATAGTATGTATGATTTCTTCAAACAGAGTAAGTCATCATTTTTCTTGAAAAACCCATCATTTTTAGAAAACCTCGGGGAGTGCAGTTTTCCGGTACCCATAAACCAGGACTATCCCATGGGAGCCCAACGAAGCCTCATATTTCCTCTAAGAGAGGAGTCATTTCTGTGTCACCAAAACGGAAGACAGCTCTCTTCTTATCCCAAAACATAGTGGCGGCCACAACGAATGCATTATTTGGCCGAATGTCCAATAAGGAAGGTAAATTTCTTAGGACCCTTTTCACATGGTTCTTGTCACTAGGTGAGAGGTTTTTCCACCAACCAAGCAGAAAAGGTGGGATGTTTTGAACCATGCCTGACCTAGGGACTTCATGCCTCATTTTATGCAAAACAAATAGATTCAGCCATTTCCCCCGCCGAATTTCACTATTCACACATTAATGATCAACATACCAGCATGTTTTCTCTAAATAATGCACATATCGTGATGGTTTCCATTGGGATTATGGAAATCCCATCGGACTTTGGACAAGGCTTGCCTAAGTGGATTATCACGCGGACAGCGTTCTAACCCATACTAGGTTTGACATGATGCATGCACAGTTGATATTGAAGTGGGTTTCTAGAAGGTTCTAGACTGGTACCCTCAAGTGGACAACTTGAGAGGGAAAGGCACAGAACCGTCAACTGCACCGTTGATCGACTAGTTTTACCGCAAATAATCCTTTCCAAATTTAAAGGGTAATTTCGGAAGAGCGCAGACACTCGCTATGGTATTAATTGGGCACGAGTGGAATATGATGTGGAACAAGATATATGCGAAGATAAATAACACATTGTCAAGTATTTGCATGATAAAACATGTGAAAGCAATAAACGTAGTATTAAAATGAAACATAAGAGAAATAAAAAGAAAGAAAAACAAGAAGGAGTTAGTTCGTGTAATATGGGAATAGTAATAAAGTAAGCGAGGGAGTAGGGGTGGGGAGAGACATGATGTAGAAATTTTAAATGCGACTTGGAGCAAATAAGTACGACTAGAAAAAGGATACGCATATTATAGCCAATTTAAGCAACGAAGGGTGGAGAAGGGAAGGGATTTGCATATTACTACGAATTCAAATAAAGGGAGAATAGGGGAAGGATGTGCATGCAGCATGACTAAAAGGAAAATAGGAGCGGGATGTGCATGTATGTAACGACCCTGTCGGCCGTTCCGTAGAATTCGCACCGTTATTCCTGTTTCTGCCTTGTTATGCCTTGTATAGTTATTTATGATATGTTGGAGTCGGGTGGTTCGAGTTCGGAGTGGTTGTATGAGAATTGAGACACTTAGTCTCTAAAAGTAGCCTTATAGTTGGAAAAGTCAACTAGGAGTTGACTTCTTGGTAAACAACCTCGGAATATGGATTTTATGGCTCGGATAGTTTCGTTAGGTGATTTGGGGCTTAGGAGTGTGTTCGGAATGTAATTTTGATGTCTAGTGTAGAATTAGGCTTGAATTGGCGAAAGTTAGTTTTTGGCAATTTCTGGTCGGCAGTGGAAAATAGGCTATCGGGGTCGGAATGGAATTCTAGAAGTTGGATCAGGTTCGTAATATCATTTTGGATATGTGTGCAAGATTTTAGGTCAATCGGAGGTGTTTTGGATGGTTTCGGCATCTTTGGTTTAGAAACTTCAAAGTTCATAGGCTTGAATTTGATGTGATCTTGGTGATTTTGCGTTGTTTTTGGTGTTTCGAGGGCTCGACTAAGTTTGAATGAGGTTATGGGATGTGTTGGTATGTTTGGTTGAGGTACCGAGGGCCTCGAGTGTAGTTCGGGTGGTTAACGGACCTAGTTTGGAAGTTTGGGAGTTGCAGAATTTTCTACTGGTGTTCTCCAGTTTTTCCTTCTACGCGATCGCAGGGATGGGTTTGCGATCGTGTAGTCTTAGCAAGGTGGGTTGTAGATTTATTCTTAGCGATCGCAGAAAAAGGGTCGCGATCGCAGTAGTGTGGAATGGCATGCTTCGCGATCGCGTGGTCAGAGTCGCGATCGCATAAGGTATTCGAGCTGGGAGGAGTTAAGGGAATTGGTCTTCGCGATCGCGTTTGTGTGGTTGCGATCGCATAGGTCAGTGGAGCGGAGGTTCGCAATCGCATGGAGGCTTCCGCGATCGCGTAGAGTTATTGAGGGGATGATTTATTATGTGCTTCACGATCGCGTGGCAGGTGTCGTGATCGCGATGAAGAAAATTTGCCTGGGCAGAAAGTTTAAAAGTTCAAAACGAGGGTTTTAGGCCATAACTCAAAATACCATTAGAGAGCTCAGGAGAAGGAGTATTTGGAAGAGATTTTCAGCGGGATTCTTGTGGTAAGTGCTCTTCAATCCCGTTTGGCTTAATTTCATGAATTAGTCTTGATTTTTATCATGTAATTTGAGTAATCAAAGTGGAAATTGGGGGAAAATGGGAGAAAAATTTGAGAAACTCTTTTGATGATTTGAATGGGCAAGGTTAGATTTTGGACAACTTGATATGGGCAGACTCGTGAGAGAATGAGGATTCTAGTTTTATGATTTTTATTGAATTCCGAGATGTGGGCTCAGGGGGTCGGGTTTGGCCAATTTCGAGAATTAAGCCAAATTTTGATAGTTTTCGATTGGGTTTAATTTCCCTAGCATATTTTGATGTTGTAAATCTGATTTTGATAGACTTAGAGCATTTGGGAGCCAATTCGAGGGGCAAGAGTATAGCGGAGTAGCTTTTCGGGCGGGTTTGAGGTAAGTAATGACTTTAAATCTTGTCCCGAGGGTATGAAACCCTGGACTTAACATTCTTACTATTTTGGAATGATGCACACGCTGGATGATGAGTGTGTGGCGTGCACTAATTTGGGGATTTGGACTTGGTCCTTCCCGAGGCAACTATTGAGTTGCGGAATTTCTTTTAAATCACATCATAAATCGTATTTTTTATACTATTGTTGTAATTGGGCTATACGCCATGTTTGGGGCCTTGTGCCAACCTTTTTAGACCCCTTGGGGCTTGTTTACTATTTTTTCTCACTATGTTAACTTATGATTTACACCCAGTCATATTATGCTTAACTGATTTCAAAACTTAGTCTTATTTACACTATTTGAGATATAAAATGTTATTTTGGGTCGAGTACCCCGTTTTACTGATAGCCCGAGTGGATTTTCAGATGTTTCTGACTGAGTGAGGCCGAGGGCCTGATTGTGAGGATATGATATTGGATCAGGTTGCACGCCGCAGCATGCTTCTGACTGAGTGAAGCCGAGGGCCTGATTGTGAGGATATGATATTAGATCGGGCTTCACGCCGCATCATGTTTATGATAGGCCGAGTGCCTGAGAGTAATTTGATGCCATGATTTGGCTTGATTTTAGAGCTTGGGCTGTATGAGCCCCTCTGGAGTCTGTACACCCCCAGTGAGCGTAGGTACCTACTGAGTGCGAGTGTCGAGTGATGAGTTATTGGGAGGAATGAGTGACAGTGAGGTAGCCCGAGGGGCGGATGCTGAGTGATTGTGAGGTATGCTGAGTGACTGATTCTGAGGGGTGATTTGCCCGAGGGGCGGTTTATGATACTAGTTTTACCTGGGTGACTATTTATGATTCATTTCATCTTTAAACTAATACGTTTTGGGTATTTTACTGAAATTATTGGAAATCACACTTTTCGAAAGAGTTTTACTGAGATTGGCTTTTAAAGCGTATTGATTTGTTATATACACTGTTGGAAAGAAAGGTTGTTTATTGTGCCTTGATGATTTGATTTTATGTGTTTCTTACTGCTCAAGACCTGATTTATTTTCATTACTACTGAGTTGGCGTACTCATTATTACTCCCTGCACCCCTGTGTGCAGATTCAGGTACTGGTGCCGAGCACTAAATTTCTTAATACGCGTGGAGCCGGAGTTAGGACATCGAGGTAGTTGTTCAGCTCTCACAGCATCTCTCCTTCCCTTCCTTGTTTTGTATTAGTTTCCCTGTTTCGAGAGTTATGTATTGTAATAGTGGTATTATTGGTAGTATTCTTATATGCTCATGACCTGTTGACTCCAGATCTTGGGGAGGGTTGTGGACTGTGTAGATTGCTTGTTTTGCTAAAAAATTCAAGGACTGTATATATATTTTTTAGAAACAGTGAAAAAAATGAATTGAGAATTGTGAAAGAAAATGTAATTACGTGATTGTTGGCTTGCCTAGTTCCACGATAGGCGCCATCACGGCCAGTTTAGGATTTGGGGTCGTGACAAAATGGTATTAGAGCTCTAGGTTACATAGGACTCAACAGTCATGAGCAGGTTTAGTAGAGTC
>ML253127.1:0-52101 GCA_005239495.1 Nicotiana undulata | reverse complement strand
TCCACAGCTTCTCCATTTCCCTTCCTTATTTAGTCTTAGCATTTGATTCAGAGACATATATTATAGTTTTAGCAGAGTTAGTTTATTTATTCTTAGATGCTCATGACTATTGACTCCAGTTCTTGGGAGGTTGTTTAGGTTAATATGGGAACGCTAATACTTAATTATATAAGTTATGATGTGATTGTCTGCTTATTATTTAATGGTGAACTATTTTAATTGAACAAAAGCGCAGTAAGGTGATGGTTGGCTAGCCTACTTCCACGATAGGCGCCATCACGACCTGTTAGGATTTGGGGTCGTGACACCGTCACATCACGGGTCCGGATCTGTTTACCAAAAATGTTGACCAAAGTCAACTTTATTCAATTATTCAATTCAAAAACCCCATTTGTTTATCAAATTTTTCACATGGAAGCTTCCCGGCTACCTGCTCGGGCTGCGCACACATATCGAGGTGATATTAACGGAGGCTTTCGAGGCCTCAGAACACAGATTTAGCTGGAATTACTTAGGATGACATTTTGGGTCATCACAATATATACTCGTCACCTCACCTATACACCATGACCATGCATTTCACATAGCAAACAAGTGGGGAGTCCTATTCCATCAAGTCAAAATTAGACCAAACACTTACCTCAATTTCGCAAGCCACTCACTGCTCAATTATTGCTTTTCCTTTTGAATTCACCTCTAACTTGCTCGAATCTAAGCATAATTTATTCAATACCGTCCATTTATGCTAAAGGAACTAACTTTATTGAACAACATAATTTTTCCTAGGTTTTCGCAAAAAAAGTGAAAACCCGATCCAAGGCCCGCTTGGTCTAAACTCAGGGTTGGGACCGAATTACATTTATTCATTCACCCACGAACCCAAATATAAAATTAGTTTCTAAATTCGACCTCAATTCGAGGTAAACATTAGATTTTTACAAAATTCCCTAATTCTACCCAAACCCTCAATTTTTACCATGAAAATTCTTAGTTTTTGATTTAAAAGTGATGAAAAACAATGCGTAATTGAAAGAGTAAAGTTTAGAATTGATTACCTATGACTTGGGGATGATATTTGGTGAAGAAATTCGTTCCTAGGGCTGTGGGGTTCGACAATTTGAAGAAGAAGAAGTCTGTCCGTTTTATATATATTTTTCTGCCAGCTATTCTGTCTCGTTTCTTGTGCCAAATGATTTGAAACTTGATTTTTATGTCTCCAATAGATTCCTTGTGAAATTATAGTTAAGTTAGGCTTTTGAATCACTCAATTTTACCTTATAATGAAGGAGATATGTAGGTTTTAATATTTGCAAATAGTGCAGATTTTTAATAAGCCGTCAGTGGCAATTTCGTAATTAACCTGAAAAATCTGGCAACCTTAGTAAAATGACCATAACAAATCCTCATACGATGCCTAAATTCGATGATTCCTTTTGCCACAGGTCCGTAATGACGATACGGGTCTAATACTTCAATCAAAATAGAAACCAAAGCTTATTTGTTCAATATGATATCATTTATGCTTGAATAAACGACGTCGAAATATAAGGAAAACGAGCACAACACAACCCAAACCTATCTGAAACTCACTTGAGACCCTCGAGACCTCAAACAATAATTCAAACAAGTAATATATCACTACTCGAACTTAGTCGAACCTCCAGAACACTCAAGACAACACCAAAACACCAAATCAACCTTGGATTCAAGCCTAAGAACTTCTAAACTTCCAAAATTCGCTAACGACATCGAGACCTGCCAAACCACGTCCAAATGACCTCAAATATTTCACACACATCTCAAATAATACTACGAACCTACTCCAACTTCTGGAATTCTATTCCGACCCTGATACCTAATTTTCCACTGTCCACCAAAATCGCCAAATTTCTAACTTTCGCCAATTCAAGCCTAAAACGGAGTCTTAGTTCATAAAATGACCCCCTGGGCCATCACATTATTTGGATGGATGTCTAATAAGGATGGTAGTTTTCCGAGAACCCTTTTAACATTATTTTTGTCACTTGGCGAAAGGTTTTCCCACCAATCCAGCAATAATAGTGGTATATTTTGGACCATGCCGAACCTGGGGACTTTGTGCCTCATTTTCTGCAAAATAAATAAAATTAGACCCTTTCTCCTTCCGAATTCGACTACTTACACATTAACGATTAGTATATCAGCATTTATTTCTCCAGATAATGCATATGTCATGGTTGCGCCCATCGGGACTATGGTAATCCCGGTGAGATTTGGATAGGGTTTTTCTTAAAGGGTTTTTAAGCGGACAACATATTAACCCATGCTAGGTTTGATCATGATACATGTACAATTATTATCAGAGTAATGTTTCTCTAGAAGTCTAGACTGGTACCCCCAAGCGGACAACTTGAGGGGGAAAGGCACGGAATCGTCGATTGCACCGCTGATCAACTAGTTTTACCACAAATAAGCCTTTCCAAATTCAAATGGGTGATATAGGAAGGGTGCAGACACTCATCAAGTGTTGCTATGGTATTAATTACGCACAAGTGGAATATGACGTTGAGCATGTATTTATGCAAAAAGAAAATAACACGTTGTCAGGTATTTGCATGATGAGAATGATAAAATGCGGTATTTAATAATTGTAAAGGCACGAAAGAAATAAAACAAAGAGAAGAGTAAGTTTCCATAGTAAAAGCAATAAAAACAGGAAAGAAGGAATTTAGTGAGCATAATTGAATGAAGGATGGCAAATAAGTTCATATAGAGTGGAAAGGGAAAGGGGTGTGCAAGTATTAGCAGAATAATAAAGACATGCTTATTGAAAAAGACTAATTCAAAAAGAATGTTCATTATGGTAAGAGCCTAAGGATATCCCAATGTCGCGCCCCCTTTTTCTCGCGAAATCGGGTTCGACATTTTGACAAATCCTTTTGGGAGAGTAGGGAAAAGGAATTGGTTGTTAGAGTCGCCACCTAACGGATTAAGGTGCGTTAGGGAACCTATAGCAAATAACTCAGATTATACCAGTTTGCATCACCAGAGATCGGGTAAGTGCTCAAATTACCTTGAGAGGAAGGTGTTAGGCACCCCTCGAGGTCCACAACGGTGGGTCCCGGCCGAACTTAAATTATGTGAATTAGTCTAAGAAAGCAAAGAAACTATTTAATAAGGATGTGGGTCCTAAATTGTTTAGCATATAGGATCACCCCGTGCAACATAAATAATACTTCGTAACTCCTCCAAGACGGGGGTGTTACTCATATTATTCAGCGGGCACAAACTATCATCTCCTGCTACCCGATTACTATCTTTGAGGTTTTACCTAAAGCGCTCTAGTTGATTTTTACTCGCGCCCTATACGTGCACTACCCGTCCCCTTACCTAAGGTCCTGGAGGCATTGGGACCTCTATTTAGGATGTTTCTAGACTAAACATAGGTCGCTCGAAATTGTAAAATACTAGGCGACAAGAAAAACAGTTAGGACTTTTCAGATAAAGACTTATATGGGCTCATATTAACCTCCATATATAAACAACAAATGCACGCAACTGATTAGCAGGTTTTATTAATCATAGAGTCCTATAGGCAAGATATCTATATGATGTTGAACAGGAAAGCAGTCGTATGTAGAATCAATTTCTTAATGCAAGTGTTAGTACCTACATATATTTGCCTAGTGATTTTATCTCAATGTAGTATATGGGCATTTCATACGATAGTAAGTAACAACAAATCACAAGCATAAGTCCGGAAATTGTTATTAATCTTGTAGGCCTGTCACCTAGGTGATTGACAGTGATAATCATATTCAGAATTAGTTAATAGAGTCATATAGGCATGATTTCTACGAGTGTGATGGTTATAACCTATAGGCATGATTTCTGGAATTTAACTGATTTTTATCCTATAGGCATAGTTTCTATCATTGAACTGATTTTTAATCCTATAGGCATGGTTTCTATCATTGAATTAATTTTTAATCCTATAGGCATGATTTCTAACATTGAGTAGTATATGAGCAGGGATTTATACACAGTGAGCCAGAAAACAATTAAACCAAATATTGGTCCTATAGGCATGATTGCTAACACACGTTTATTGGACAAATTGATACACCTAAAGGCCGGATTTTTGACAGATCACAACGTTAACCCTATAGGCAGGATTTCTAGTATTTAAACACAACATAGAACTTATACAATTTTAATAAACATGATATGGAACTTATCAGCACAAATAGAGACCCTATAGGCAAGATTTCTACCCGACTTGGCAAATGAAAATAAAAAACCCTTCCCAATTTTACTAAATACCCTAGAATTATTTGTTACAAGATTAGTACATACCAAGTTAATGAGTGAATTACATAATAAAATAACTATATAGAGCCTTTATCAGCTCCAAGGCTCATTTTCACAAGTACAGAACAATCAGTGGTGAATGATTCACCCATATCACACAGAACCCAGATCTCTAGTGTGTCAAAGTTCATAAGGGCTTCAACAACCCAGGGCAATGCTCACACTAGAGAAAATAATGCTCAGAAACAGTTCAAAGGAGATTAGGAACCAAACCTCAGTGTGTCAGAGTTCACAAGGGTCTAACATGGACCACGGGTAGTGCTCACACTGGGGAGATTAAGAACAAAACCTAAGCGACCTAAGAATGGGGATTTAAGGTAGCATAATCAACACATAAAATGAGACAATGGTAAATGGGCAGATTTCAAAACGTGTTTGATTTTAGAGAAGCCATCATAATAGAGTTTAAACACAGAATATTAGATATCAAGGCTTTATCATATAGGCAGAATTGCATTGAAGGATCTAAGAAAAACAAATTGGCAAGATTTGCAAAGTTGTTCATGTATGATGCTTACTAATTTAAAGTCTGAGAGGTCTAACTAGGCTAAGTGTTCATGCTAACATTAAGGACAACTTTGTTCAATCACAAATAATATTTACGCATGGTATTAAGGCAAAAGTCCAAATAATAATATGGAATCAAAATGAATGCAAGACACACTAGAAGACAGGTTATCAAGGCACATGAGTGATAGAAAAGGGGTTTAATACTGACCAGACATAACAATAAAAGCTTGTAATGATTCAGGACTGATAAATTTCCTAGTATTATCCTAAGGTTTACTAAATTTAGGGCAAGTTCAGAACTGGCAAAAACAGCATACAGGAAACAAATTAGAAGACAGTAAGCTAATCCCTAAGAGGATTTATATTATTCAAAATAAACAGTTTCAGAACTAATAGTATCAATTATAGAACTAAAGAAAATCACAAATAAACATGAAATTGGCAATATCATGCTCAGAATGGACTTTAAACATGTTGTATCATAAACACAGGTCATATGTGCATAGAAATAAAGAGGCAAAGGGATAGTCACCCACCAGTTAGGAAAGAAAATCAGAATAATACCACGATAGTCGAGAGCCTAGAATATTTGGCCTTGGATTTCAGCAGGCCAAAACCAGAAGTAAACGAGATAACAAAGAGAATACATAACCAAAACCCAAAGTTTTTTTTAGTGAGATTACAATGATTCGAGTCTGTCCCAAAGGGAAAGGGGAGGGGTTTATATACTAGCATGGATCGAATCAAGTAAACAAGGAAAGAATCGTAAAATCAAACACGAACAAGGAAGCCATACATACAGAATCAGTAAATAATCAATTTTGCGAAAAAATATGGTAAACCATAGTTTTTTAGGAAAACAAGTATTAACGGCATATACATAAAACAGTAGCAAAGAATGAATTTCGAAAAAAATAACACCTAATCAGAGAATCAGAGATCTAAAGAGATCTGAAAACCTAAATTACGGCCAGAGGAATTATTGACAAAAGAAAAATCGGCAAACATATAAGGAGACAAAGTAAAAATAAACAACAAAAACAATGGAAAGAAACATGCAGAATCAATTTAAAATCATTTTCAGAGAAAAAAAGTCGGTAAACAAAGTTTTTTTAGGAAAGATGTATATCCCAGAAATTCAAACAACATCGGACTCAAAAAATGTAAAAATCAAACAGAATATAGTCCAGGTACCATGAATAGAACAGAATCGGAGAGATAGTACTTGCCATGTTTAGGCAAGTACTAAGTAACACTATAAAGAGTCGACCAGTAGCGAGAAAGTGTCAATATGGTCAGGAAATAAGAGGGGAATCCCGTCAGAAGGGGGATTAAGAGGGGGATTTCGGGTGACGGCAGATTAAGCTTCATAGGGTGAGAGAGAGATAAGAGGATATTAGGGCGGCAGACGGGAGGAAATGGGATTAGGGTTGGGGTTTGGGTTAGTTTAAATGAAGGGGTGTTATGTGGACCGTTGATCTTAGAGATCAACAATCACGATTTAAAGGGTCCTAGGTCGGATGTTTAATTGGGTATGGGGATTGGGCTGATGGGTTTGGGCCAAGGGTATTGGGCTGGTGTAAGGGTGTTGGGTTAAATCCGAAAATTGGGGATTTTAGGGTCAGATTTTAAATACCCATTTTTTTAACAAATAAATAATTTATAAAAATAATTAATAAATATAAAAAGTATCACTTGTGAATGAAAATATTTTAAAATAACTACTTAACATTATAAAAATATAAAAACTCATTTTCTGTATAAATAATGCAATTGTATATGCATATGGGCTATTATTGCAAAATGTGCAATTTTAGCCTTAAAAATACAAATGTAATTATAATAAATGCACCAAAAATATTTAAATCTTAATATGTATATAATTATGAAGTTAGATGATAAAATCATCATAAAAATTATTAGTGATGCAATTAATGATTATTTATATAATAGAACATGGAAATAAATTGATTTAAAAATCATTAAAATTATAAAACAAATTAGGAAAAATGCTTGATGATGCGCATGCACTATTTTGAAAGTATATATATATATATATATATATATACTTTCAAAATAGTGCATGCGCATCATCAAGCATTTTTCCTAATTTGTTTTATAATTTTAATGATTTTTAAATCAATTTATTTCCATGTTCTATTATATAAATAATCATTAATTGCATCACTAATAATTTTTNATATATATATATATATATATATATATATATGAGGGAAGAATTGGGTATAAACATGGTCACCAGATGGTCCCAAAAAAGGATGTGCCATCAGGGGCAGGCGAGCCAAGCTCGAGCCCGAAACTAGTAAAGCAGTTCCCTGCCCCGAGTGTAGACCCCGACCGTAATTGAACAGTCGTTCTTACTATCCCCGCGGACACCCGGGTAGGGCTGTGCATAATTTGGTAAATATTGAATTACCATACCGAAATAAAAAAAATTGGTATTTGGTATTTGGTTTACATTTTTAAAAAAAATAGTATTTGGCAAGGTATTTGGTATTTTTGTTTAAAATACCGGAATACCGATACCGTACTGAAATATATATTGGATTAATTTTAAATATCATATCACCTTGCAGCCCCCTGTTACGAGAGAGCTTAAGGAGAATGTTTCTAGTTCCATGTTCTTTAGTTAAAGCCTGTGCGCCACCTTTTTTGTCTATGTGGTTAATGGACGTTACCTGAATGATTTTTGTAACCAACACTTGTGAAAAACTTATTTTGATCACATTTGAGAAGCTTACCGGTGTCTGGTATATTATAGAGATGCAAGTTAGAGCTTTAGACTAGACATACTTACATGTTGATGAAGTTTGTAAACGTATTCTAATATTATGCTCATTTTTATAGAAGTCCCATATATGATGTGTAAAATCGTTGCATTCATAAGATTGATTTTGCTGGCTAGTTATAATTTTAATTTTGCTGGCTAGTTAAGGTGTTATTCTCCCCTAAATATAACGTTTAGAAGCTGCTTTAGAACCGAATAAACCGAAGTTACAGTACCGAATAAACCAAAATCAAAAGGCAAAAAACCAAACTATACCGAATTTAATTAGGTACGGTATTGGTATAGCATTTTAGGATATTGAATACAAAAAATACAGAATCAAAATATCTAAATACCGTACCGTATCGTACCGACCGACTAACACCCGTACGCTCGGGTCTTGGAAAAGATGAACGAAGTAAGCACGTCGAGCCTCTTCAATGAGGCAAATCACTAAATCTGGTAAGGCGTCTATTGTGATGACCCAAAAGGTCATCTTATGTAAATTTAATTATGGCTGTGTTTCGAGGCCCCGAAAGCCTCCGTCAATCTTACCTAGATGTGCGTGCGCAGCCTGGGCGTGTAGCCGGGAAGCCTTTATGTGGAAACTTGATAAAGAGTTGAATTTATGATAATTAATTGAATAAAGTTGACTTTGGTCAGCATTTTTGATAAATGGACCTGGATCCGTGATCTGACGATCCGGGAAGGTCCGTAGGAA
The DNA here is from genome assembly GCA_005239495.1 of Nicotiana undulata. Lineage (NCBI taxonomy): Eukaryota > Viridiplantae > Streptophyta > Magnoliopsida > Solanales > Solanaceae > Nicotiana > Nicotiana undulata. The sequence goes on along the minus strand of ML253127.1, from coordinate 43,732 downwards.
AATATTGGACTTGAGCATATGCCCGGAATCGAATTCCGAGGACCCAATTCCGAGAAATAATTTTTTAAAGAAAATTGTTTTCTGAAAATAATAAAGGCTTATGAAAATGAACCTTGATGAGAAACCTGTGCTGCCGGGCCCGTATTATAGGGCCTGGAGCCCAGAACATGTTCAATATGTGTTATTTAAGTTATCTGTGAAATTTTGTAAGAAACGGACTTGAATTGACGGGTTTCGGATCAAAATGGGAAATTTAGAGTTAGTGAAGTTTTGAGGATTTTCATAGAACTTAAAATTGGTTTGGAATGTGATTTTATGCTACCAAGGTCCGAATGCAATTCCGAGACCAGGAATAGTTCCGTTATGTCATTTATGACTTGTCTGCAAAATTTGAAGTCATTCCGAGTAGTATAGCCTCGTTTGGCGCAATGAAGTGAATTCTTGAATTCTTAAGTTCTTAAGTTGATTCAATTTGGTTTTGGGGTTCAATTTTGAGTTTCGTTGTTGTTTTTCATGTTCCGGAAGTTCGAGCGAGTCCGTATCATGAATACAGACTTGTTGGTGTCTTAGAACAGGGTCCCGAGGGGCTCGGGTGAGTTTTGAACCCTTAGGAGTTAATTCCAAAACACCAGAATTTTTCTGTCTGGTTTTCTTCAGTGCGTTTGCAGGTAATCTGCTGCGATGGCACAAGAGGTTGGACCTGGGATGAGAGAATGACTTGTGAGATCGCACATGTCTATCCGTGATCGCACAGGGTATGCTTGACTGGGCCCTTTTTGTTCTTCGCGATCGCAGCCCTCACCCCCCGCGATCGCACAAAGCTACCTACCTACCCCCCCCCCTGCTGCTACTCTCTGCGATCGCCAGCCTTCAGCTGCGACTGCACTATGCTTCTTGAGGGGCCTGGGCAATTGCCCTGTGCGAACACACTGGCCCAGCTACGATCGCATAGTACAAGCAGCTGGGCAGTGTATTGTAATACGTGACCCAACCCATTTTTCCTCCATTTTCATCTTCCTCCTCAAGGTTTTGAGAGCATTTCAAGAGGGTGTTCCACCATTGTCATCAAGGTAAGTTAATTTCTTAGTTTTCATGATTTTAACATCAATTCCTAATGAAATTCCCTTCTAATTATCCTAAAAATTCATAGAAATTGATAGAAATTTAGGGATTTTGGGAAATTATGAATTACTCATTTTTGCCATGAATTCTAGCAATGACTTGCATAATTATGATCCTTAAACTCCGGGTAATTAATTCCTTCAAGAATTTTCGAAATTCGAACGTGTGGGCCCGGGGTCGAAATTCCAAAAACCTTCAAGAATGCTTAATTTTAGGATTTCTTGTTAATTCTCCTAATTGGAACTGAAATTGAATCAATTATACCATGTTTGGCTAGTTGTGAGCCGTCGAGAGTAGATTTCGAAGATTCGGGCGCATCCTTGATCCGAGGGGTGATATCGTCACGAGGTGAGTCTCCTTTCTAACCTTGTAAGAGAAAACTGTCCCCATAGGTATTCTATGTGTTGTATGTATTTGTTTTGGGGGCTACGTGCGTACCACGTGACGAGAGTCCGTACGTACCACGTGACGAGAGTCCGTACGTAGCGACTACATGTGTTATGTCCGGGTAGTTTAGGACCATAACATGCCTTATATTCTACCTTGAAATGACTTCTGTGTTATAATTCTTTCTTGATATATCATTTATCCCTGAGTATTCATTGATTAAATATTTGGAAAGATTTGATAAGTGAAGTAGACTTGATGTTTTGTGTGCGCATGTTGTCGCTTTGCCATTTACACCCCGCGAGCGATATATAAATCTTCCTTCACTCTTAGGGGAGCGGGTTGTACGCCACGACGGATTTTATAGTGCACTCTTGGTATGGGCCGGTCGATCCCCGACAGTGCACCAGGATTTAATTAAGAATGCACTCTTGGTACGGGCCGGTCGATCCCCGGCAGTGCATGGACGAAGTTACACTATGATATGATATGACTACATTGATAGACACACTCTTGGTACGGGCCGGTCGATCCCTGGCAGTGCGTAGGCAGGATTATTGTTAAGTATGCACTCTTGGTATAGGCCGGTCGATCCCCGGCAGTGCATAGCTATTCTTCACTATGATATGATATGATTACATTGATAGACGCACTCTTGGTACGGGCCGGTCGATCCCCGGCAGTGCGTAGGCATGATTATTGGTAGGCATCCACTCTTGGTACGGGCCGGTCGATCCCCGACAGTCCATAGCTATTCTTCCTTATGACTCCATCATGTTGTCTTATCCTTGTGTGCGCACGACTACTTGGTGTTGTTTCCTGATTTACGATTTAAGGCAGTATTGGGAAGAAGAGAAAGTGGAAATTGTCATTTGCTTTCAGTACTTACCTGAAAACCTTGTGTTTACTTCATTGTGATATATTGCTTACATGTCTACTGTTTTCCTTATATTCTGCTTTATGTTAACTGTTGGACCTTAGTGAGTATCGAGTCGACCTCTCGTCACTACTTCTTCGAGATTAGACGGGATACTCACTGGGTACATATTTATTTATGTACTCATGCTGCACTTTCTTTTCTTTTCTGTACTTGACTGTACAAGTCCGGAGGCTGGTACGTCTGATTATCAGGCCGGTGCTAGATATTGATAGTGTGGTCATACTTCACGGTGAGCTGCTTTCCCGGCGACTTCCTAGCAGCACCCTGGGGTTTCTTTTGTTATATTCTCTGTCTATTTCATTCAGACTGAGACTCTGTATATATTGTAGTCATTATATATTCAATAGTTGCCCGTGACACTAGTTCCTGGCACACACGCAGTTCGCATTTTGGGTTTGGGCTGTGTATCTATATATGTGTTTCGGTTTGGCCTTGTGCCTTCATATCTGTATGATTTTAAGGTCGTATTATGCTAGCATTATGTAATTGTTTAAAATTGGTAATTTTCGGGGGATATCATCTAGTGTTTTCTATATTGGCTTGCCTAACCCCGTCGTTGGGCGCCATCACGACCTGAATTAGGATTTGGGTCGTGACATCTATCCTTAGTACTCCTTTGCGAATCTTGCTCAGTTTTTCAGACGTGTTCTAATGACTTCATTATTTTTCAGGCTTCAGTTCTTCATCATGAAAGCATCCTTCGGTCCCGCTTGGAGATCAGACATCTCAAATTCGAGCTTAAAGAGAAAGTCCAAAAGAAAGACATGTACAAGGCTCTTAGTGAACAACAAGACGAGGCCCTCAAGAACCTCCCAGTCCTTTGAGTCGAGCTAGAAAAGGCCCAAAAGGAGGCTTCGACCTTAAAGCGGGAGCACGCCAACCTGGTCGAGAAGGTAAGTATCTTTGAGGATAAAAACGAGAATCTACTAGTGGTGACTAACAACGCAACTTCAAAGGTCCAAGAGAAGATAGACCTGATCGACCAGCTTCGAGATCAGATGAATGAGATCAAATCCACGACCGAGGCGTGGAAGGGCATGATGGACCTTTTGTCTTCGAAATAATAGACTACAACGGCGGAGCTGGATCGACCAAGGACCAACTCCGGGTGGCAAAGTATAAGGCCGACAAGTGGTCACAGCTAAACGATGTACTCCAGGCACAACTGAACTCAACCATCATGTAATGGAATTCCCTAGGCCAAGAGTATAATGTGTTTTCCAGGTTGGAGGCGGCCTTTATTGATTCCTCTTACATCGAAGAGATGCTAGCCTTGTATAAGGCTGATGTAGAGATAGTCGAGGCCCGCCTAAAGATGAATACCGACTATGTAAAGTGGCTATCCTATAGGGAGACCTCCGAGGAGATCCATGCCTGAGCTTTTTACCTGTCGGCCGAGATTGAGGAAGCCATGAAACTTGAGGCAGAGGCGAAGGAACTCTATGAGCCTGAGGGCCCTGAAGGCTCCGAAGGTTCCGACGGTTCCAGTGACGGGTCAAGCCCCAGAGAAGACCATGCATAAATGATTTAGTTATCTGTTACTTTTTCCTTGTGTATTTTATTTTTGTTTATTTTGAGGTCGTTTTATCGTGCCTTTGTAAATATTTTTTGGAATATATAAAATATTCCCTTTTTTGGCAACACTATATCTTTACTTTCCAATATCTATTTGCAATTTTCTATTTGCGTATCTTTTTTAAATGCTTAGCATAAAATCAAATGTAATCTAGAGTATCTGTTCATTCGGAGGTCCGAATGAGGCCTGATTTCGATGGGTACTTCGGTTTACTCACGACGTCGAGATTCTGATAGAATCGAAGGCTTTTAGGATGTGTATGTATCTTAGATGATGTTTTTACCGAGTGTAACATTTTAGTAGGTTTTGATATTTTGTAAGTGCCTTACTTTCTGAGTACGGACTTCTGACGTCTCCAAGCCATTTTTAGGGTGGTTGTATCCTTTTGTGTTCTGGTACTACCTAACAGGCTTGGTGTCTCCAGGATTTGGTAACCCGGGTCGTCTGAATTTTTATCGGTCGACAGACCCCGAGTAGGGATAGCCCATGGGCTTTACGATCAAGGATCGAAGAAGTAAAATAAGCAGTAATAAAGTGTAAGGGAAGTAGAAATTTCTTTCATGGATTAATATGCAAGGTACATGATCGGAGGCGTATAAACATTGTGTCGTGACTAGATTGGACTATGTGGGCACGTTTCTCATTACCGTTTGACCCTTACAATAAATCCTAACCACCAAGCCTTAGCTTTTGACACATAAAGTTTTCTTTTCCCCATCTAAAGATCTTAATCTAGGGGTAATGGCCCAGTATTCGAGGCCGAACTTGTGAGGGCTCGGATACTATTGATATGATGCAAATGATAATCGATTCCGGTTTAAGCCGGTCTTCAAGTCTAAGGTAGCACGTTTTACTCTTTCCTCGTTAAAACCTTTTCGAAAACCCCACTTCTGCACAAACATGGTTCAAGGGAAAAAGAGTGCAACACGTGCTTTCAGACCTAATAGCCACATCCGCCCCTGGCCGAGTACCTGCATATGTTAGTCCATAATGTAATAAAATTAAAAAGGAATTAAGTTTGTACCTTAGCAGTAGTACCGCTTTAAGTGTGCTAAGTTCTTGTTGTTTGGTAGTTGTACACCATTTTCCGCCTCGAGTTTTTGGGTGAAAGAATGCACTAAGGTGTTGAGGAATATTTTTGGCCGAAGAATGCGATTATGCGGTCTGGTTTGCTACCGCAGAACCAATATGTGGGCCGCATAAGTATCGCAAAATGAAGCAGAAGTTGAGCTAAGTTGAAGACCATTATGCGGTGCGCTATGCGACCACATATATGGTTTGTGGTGCATTTCGCGACCGCAGAATAGGTATGCGAGCCGCAGACCTGCCGCATACCCAACCCTAAACATCCCAGTTCTGAGCATCCATTATGCGACCATTTTGTAGGCCGCACATCTGCTATTCGGTTGTTTTTGCGACCACATATCTGAGTCGGAGGGTCCATTTTTCTATTTTTGTAAACCAAATCCATTTTGATAAATAACGTCTGGGGCTTCATTTAGGGCGATATTATGATAATTTTAGAGGGAGATAAGAGAAATATTAAGAGAGACAGAGGGAACCTAGCTTACCAATCACCCAATCTTTCTCAAATCTTCAAGAATCAAGGAAGCTAGCCACTAGATTATCCTCCATACGGGTAAGTCCTGCTTCCATAGCTTGCATGCAAGAGGTTAAGATTTCAAATATATTGTGGGGTTAGAAATAGGCCATGCATGTGACACTAAGTCATAGATTGTGGGATTAATAAACTATTTTGTGTTGTTCTTGTTGAAATTGGTTGAGGAAAGAAGGAATTTCCATTGTAGAACCTCGTAGTCTAATTTACATGTTAAGTGTTTGATGAAATTCCTAAGAGAATTACACCATGGGAAATATTTCTAGTTATTAATCGATTGTTTCTATCTTCATATAGATTATTATTGCTTGAGGTGTTGGTGCGTTTTAGTAACTTAAGGAAAGCTCAACCAGGTATGTGGGATAAACTTTCTCTCTCGGAATTGAATTCCATAATGTTTCCGTAAGTTTAAGTATGACTGGCTCAAAATCTCTAATTTCTACGTTCCGTGTTATCCCCTATAAACTCATAAACTTCATCACTCCGAACGAGCCTTATATTGAACGATAGATGTTTAAAGTATGGGGTACTTATTAAAATGGTACGGCTTTGAGTTGTGGTTTAAATGAAAACTGGTATACCGATTAGGTGAGGAAAACTCGATATGCTTAATACTCCTAACCGCTCGTATACGTACTAAATAGCTTGATTGAGTGTGTCTAGTGGTTGATAAACTATAAAGATGTTTGAAAATGAATTAAGTGAACTGGGAAAATAGAGTGCGAACAACGTTTATAATTGTGCCTAGTGATGCCTATGAAATGAGGAAATATGTGAAACAAGTTACCAAATGAGCCTCGGCTCAACTGTCTTAAAATCACTTCTAAAATTAAAATCTGCCTAAAAGCTCTATTGAGGTATGTATGGCTAAACTCCCTTCTTCTTAGAATCAAACCCCTGGTGTCCGAGTATTTGGGGTAAGTTTCTAACTCGATCATGCTAGAATTGGCTGCCTTAATATGTTGTGTTGAAAGATTCATGTTCAATATTTGTTCTAAATGTTTATCATGTCATCATGTTATTTAAGAATGTGTTTGGAATGAGGAACCTGTGTTGATAAAGGTTAAGGATTCATGTTAAGAATCGAATGATGGTTGCTATTGCTATGCCAAATTGTATGAAAAGCCTATGTGTGCTTAGGATTTTCCAAGCCTTCTTCCTTATGTGTGCAAATGCCTTACATGATAGATCTTACTGATGTGATAATGATGTCGAATATGAGAAAGGGGCAAACTTGACATTACAAAGTATGGCAGATCTTATTGATGTGATAATGATGTATGAAAAAGGGTCAAACTTGAGATTGTAAATGTCACGACCCCAAATCCTAATAGGCCGTTATGGCGATTATCGTGGAACTAGGCTAGCCAACCATCACATTACTGCGCTTTTGTTCAATTATAACAGTTCACAATTTAATAATAAGCATGCAACAATAACATCAAATAATATAGTTAAGTCTTAGCGTCCCAATATAGTCTAACAAACCTCCCAAGAACTGGAGTCAATAGTCATGAGCATCTAAGAACAAGTAAATCTAACTCTGCTAAAACTATAATATATGTCTCTGAATCAATTACTAAAACTAAATAAGGAAGGGAAATGGAGAAGTTGTGGACGCTGGACAGCTACCTCGAAATCCTGTGAAATGCTGCTATCGAACCTGCGTCAGCTACTGCTGCGAGCTAGTACCTGGATCTGTGCACAGAGGCACAGGGAGTCTTTATGAGTACGCCAACTCAGTGCTAATGAAAATAAATCACAGTCTGAGAATTTTCAAACACACAGTACAGATACACAATTCCACAAAACCAGTAAAACACCAAGTCACCATGTAGTATTTATCAAATAATAAATTCGAAATCAGTTTTCAGAAATCCTTTGACAACATGTGAAATATCAGTATATCTCAGTAAAAATCGGTTCGAAAATGAAGTAAATCATATTTCGAAAACTTAGTAAAATCATCATAAATCTGCCCCTCGGGAAAAAATCATTTCTCGTAACAGTTGCCCCTCAGGCACTCTCTCAATCACTCAGTAACAATCATCACTCAGTATCAGCCCCGCGGGCAATCATCACTCAATATCGGTACCGGCGCATACTGGGGGTGTGTACAGACTCCGGAGGGGCTCCTACAGCCCAAGCGCAATAATAACATAAGGCCTGAAAGCCTCCTCACCACTCTCTTGAGGCCTGAAAGCCTCCACACCACACACCTGAGGCCTGAAAGCCTCCTCACATACTCTTGAGTCCTGAAAGCCTCCTCACCACACTCCTGAGGCCTGAAAGCCTCCTCACCACTCAGTCAAACACTCTTAATTTTCCCTTAGGCCATAAACATATCGGGTTCTCGACCCAAAGTAGTATTCCATTTTTCAATAAATAGTATCAAAATACTCTTAGTGTCAAACAATTTATCAGAAAAAGACTGAGTGTAAAAATCATAGCATATCAGTGAGGAAAATATAGTAAACACAACCCTCAAAGGGAAAACAGATCGGCACTAGGCCCCAAACACGGCTTACAGCCCAAAACATATCATAATATATAAATACTAATTAAGCAAAGGCTTAAAAATCGGTTTTGCAACTCAATAGTTGCCTAAATACGGAAGATATTTCCAAAGTTTCCACCTTTTCATTTCAAAACCCGTGAAAGGGTGCATAGTCCGGGGTTTCATACCCTCAGGACATGATTTAAAGACATTACTTACCTCAAAACTAGCCCGAAAACTATTCCGCAATGCGCTTGCCTATCGAATCAACCTCCAAAGGCTCCAAATCTACCAAGTTCAGATTTTTATCATCAATATATGCTTAAGGAACAATTCCAATCGAAAAATGTCAAATTTAACCCAAAAATCCGAAATTGGTTAAAACTCGACCCCCCGTCCCGCGTCCCAAAACTCAGAAGTTTTTATATAAAAGTGTTCTCCGTTCTCTCACGAGTCCGTACATATAAAGAACACTAAAATCGGAGTTCGTTTGACCCCTCAAATTGACCCTTAAAGGTCTCATAATCTCAAGCCCTAAAACCCAATTTTTCTACTGATTTTCCATGAATTTACACTGGTTTTATGTTTTATAATCATCCATAATCGAGTTTTAATGATCAAAATACTTACCTCTATGAAGAACAAGGATTTTCCTCTTCAAAATCGTCCCCAAAAGCTCTTTTCCGTACAACAATGGTGAAATATAAGGTTTAAGTCGCGGAGGATTTATTTTATATTTTTCTGAACAGTGGTTCCGCACCTACGACTTCCCTTAAGCGGGCTAGCTTCCGCACCTGCGACTTCGCAGGTGCGATGCTCCTCCCGCACCTGCGATTCTACATTGAGGCTCTCAACTCCGCACCTGCGGTGCTATGGTCGCTCCTACGGGCCCGCACCTGTGGTCAAACTTCCGCAGGTGCGGTTACACCAGCAGCTAAAGCTGCATGTTTCAAGTTCCAAACTTTCCGCTAACCATCCGAAATCAATCCCCAGCCCCTCGGGACCCCAACCAAACATACCAACACCTCACATATGATCATTCAAACTTAGTTGCACTCTCAAAACACTAAAATTAACATCAAAACACCAATTCCACATCGGATTCAAGACTAAGAACTTTGATATTTTTAAAATCCACCAACGATGCCGAAACTATTCAAAACAACTCCGATTGACCTGAAATTTGCAGTCAAGTACAAAATAACATTATGAACCTGTTTCAACTGTCGAAATTCCATTCCGACCCCGATAGCTTATTTTCCACTGCCGGCCGGAATCGCCAAAAATTAACTTTCGCCAATTCAAGCCTAATTCTACACCGGACATCACAAAATTATTCTGAACATACTCCTAAGTCCCAAATCACCTAACGAAGCTATCTGAGCCATAAAATTCTCATTCCGAGGTTGTTTACCAATAAGTCAACTCTCAGTTGACTTTTCCCATTTTAAGGCTATTTTAAAGACTGAATGACTAAACTCTCACTACAACCATTCTGATTTCAAGCCTATCAACTCTAATACATTAAATACAGTATAACCAATCTATGACAAGGAAATATCAGTAATTAAAATGCAGGTTCTACGTAACGACAGACCGGGTCGTTACAATAAAGTACGGCCAAGAGCAAAGAACGATTTAATAAATAAAGCCCCTCGTGACGATGTACCAAAAGATGGGAAGGAAGTGTAAAGTAAGATGATTGATTGTATGGATGATGTCTCAATGGATATGGCCTAGCTGATCGGGTCATGATCGGACACCATGACGCACACATGGTGGTAATTATGTTGAAAATAATGATTGATGATTGGAATTATGGACAAGGTGGATGTCTCAAGCGAGACGACCTAGCCGGTCGGGTCGAGATTGGACTCCGTGTAAGAACACGGTGGTATTGTGGATTGTGGCACATGGCACTAAGATTACCAACCTAATAAGATGAAAAGTGAACCGAGAACTTATGTGATCATATACTTGATGTTATGGTGTTTGTTTGAAGCTTTTATTGTACAACATGATTGTTTCCCTTTTCTGTGTGTTTCTTTTTTCCTTCTATTAAGGTTAGTGTTTAGCTTTTCATACTAGTACTATTCGACAGTACTAACGACTCTTTTTCCGGGGGCGCTACATCTTTAAATGGATGTAGGTGGTTCCATAACAGTCAATGTTGGTCGCAGCTAGAGGCGCATCCTCTTTCTCAGCCGACTTAGTGAGCCTCACTTCATTTTGGGGTCTTGTATCATTTATTTTTCATGTACTATGTATTTTGAGGTATAGCCGGAGCCTTGTTGTCGACATTATCATAATTGTCTTTTGTATCCTTAGAGGCTCCGTAGACATTTACGTGGGTTATGTAGGGGTAGTGGAATGGGTCATTGAATTATGTTGTATTTCTTCTAAAACTCTTATTCCACTAATTTGTATATTTTAAGTAGTTTGGGGACTTAACCATGATGTAATGAAAATGAAGTAAGGCAACTTGTAAGGTTCTATATATATAATTCTTCCATTGCTTAACTAATGATGGCGTGCCTTCTTTAATCACAAACGAATCGGGTAGTAGTCATCTAATAGGCTTGCTCGACCGGATTCACTCGGTTGAGCGCCGGTTGCACTCCCTGAGGTTGGGGCATGACAATTCCGACAACTTGATACGGTCCTTCCCAATTCGGTCCTAGTTTCCCTTTGTTTGGGTTCCTGGTGTGTAGTGTTACCTTTCTCAATACCAATTCCCTAACTTGAAAATGTTGGAGGTTGGCTCTTCGATTGTAGTACCTTCCTACTCGCTGCTTCAAGGCGGCCAACCGGACCATGGCGGCCAACCGCCTTTCGTCCAACAGTTCCAGGCTCAAAATCATGGAATCACCGTTTGACTTTTCGGTAGCATACTAGAACCGAAGCTCGATTCTTGCACCTCGAACGGTATCAAGGCTTCAGCTCCAAAGACCAGAGAAAGGGGGTGGTCCCGGTGCTTGATTTCGAAGTCAGACGGTATACCCACAGAACTTCAGGCAAGATTTCCTTCCATTTTCCCTTCGAACGGAACAACCTCTTTTTCAGGTTTTAGAGTATAGTTTTGTTCGTTGATTCAGCATGCCCGTTCCCACTAGGGTGATAAGGCGTTGATAGTATCTTCTTGATCTTGTGATCTTCAAAAAATGTACTGACCTTGCTGTCGATAATTCTTTCCTGTTGTCGCAAACGATCTTCTTTCTATCAGATCAAGTCAATGACTTCTTTCGATCAGACCTTCTCGAACGCCTGAGTCTCGACCCAATTGAAAAAATGGTCATGAATAGTATGAATTGAGCTTTACTTGGTGCCCATTGCAGAGGACCGACGATGTCCATTCCCTACTTCATAAATGTCCACGCAGACAGGACCGAGTGGAGCTTTTCTCTCAGTTTATGGATCATCGGGGTATGTCTCTGGCACTCGTCACATTTCTATACGAAGTCTTTCACGTCCTTCTCCATTTTGGTCCAGTAGTAGACAACTCTGATTAGATTTTGAACTAGGGATTCCGCCCCTGAATAGTTCCCACAAGTGCCGTCGTGAACTTCTCTCATGGCATATTCGGTCTTCCCGGCCCTAAGCATATGGCTAGTGGACTGAAGAAGAATCTATAATGCCTTTTTGACTAAGTAAAATCTTGCAGCCTTGGTGCGTAGGGCTCTCGATTCCTTGGGATCCGAAGGCAACTTCCTGTCTTCAGGTTGTCTATGTATTTATTTCTCCAATCCCGAGTTAAACTTTTCCAGTTTACTTCGACATGACCTTCTTCTACCACCAAGTTCATTAGTTATACCACTTCCCCTTGGCTCGCTCACCCAGAAATTCTCTGAGGTGCACGTTGTTATATAACCGAACAACTTCTTCTCTCAACTATCGGCAATATTCGGTCCTCTGACCATGGATGTCGTGATACTTACACATCATATGAGGATCTCTCTAGGTAGGTTCGAGTCGCAATGGTCGGGGCCACTTTGCCTCTTTGATGCGCCTAATGGCTGACACGATGCCGGTAGCGTCCACGCTAAAGTTTTACTCCTATAATCTCGTGTTTCCCTACTCCCAAGCGGCATGTCGAACCCATTTTTTCTCATAAGGCCTCGGCCACTGGACTCCCGAGCGCTTCTATTTTTTTCCTTGCGGGTTGATGCCCGGATCCATATCCCCTTCAGTCCGTGCTCTATGGTCGATACTGATCTTGAACTGGTCTTGGCTCATGATCAATGGCTCTCTTAGATCTATCCTCGACCCTGATCTTTGACTGGTATCTGTTGCAGACGTTGGCCCAGGTTACCGCTGGGTACTCCAACAAGTTTTATTTTATATGTTGAGAGGCTAAGGAACTTCGGGGGTTGAGCCCCTGAGTGAATGCATGAACGGCCCAATCATTTGAAACCGGTAGTAGGTCCATCTATTCCATCTGAAATCTTGACACGAACTCCTTGAGCATCTCGTTATTCGTTTGTTTGACCTTGAAGAGATCCGACTTTCTGGTATTGACCTTGATGGTCCTAGCATGGGCCTTTATAAAAGCATCTAGAAGCATAGAAAACGAGTCAATGGAATTTGGGGGAAAGTTGTGATACCATATCATTCCTCCCTTGGACAAAGTCTCCCAAAACCTCTTTAATAACAACGACTCGATCTCATCGTCTTCCAAGTGGTTCCCTTTGATCGCGTGCGTATAGGAGGTCACATGATAATTTGGATCCGTGGTCCCATTATATTTGGGGATGTGGGGCATACAAAACCTCTTTGGGATAGGTTTTGGCGCTGCTCTCGGAGGAAAGGGCTTTTGCATAAATTTCTTGGAGTCCGACCCTTTCAATATCGAGGTGCTCCCGGGATATGATCGACTCTGGAATTGTAAGTTTCCACCTTCTTGTCATTAGCCTCGATCTTTTTCTCACCTGAATCCACCCATTTCGTTAACGCTTTGAGCATTTTCATTACCTAAGGATTTACCCCGGTCTCGGCTTCGCCTGGTCTCTCGGTAATTTGTTCGTCTCTCCGGGTGCTTTCTTGGGATTGTTCGGGCTCGACCTTGTTGGGGGAGTGATTTCGATTTTGCATTTGCACTATTGCCGCTTGTTGAGCCTGCAGCATTTAAAAAATGCTGTAGGCTCACCCCATCACCTTCGCCTTCGGGCGTTTCATGAGCTGTTAGTAGGGGTCCCCGCCGAACACTTTTCGAGATAGTTGGAAAATTAATATTGATGGCCACCAACGAGTTAGCATCGACTGGGTCAGCAGCTAGGAAACTGTTGGGATCGGCATGAGGCATATCGCTGTTGGGCGCCAAATTATTATTTTCACCGTGATGGCCAAACTCAGCGTCAATGTTCAAGTGAGCAGGCTGAGAGTTTGACATTTTTGGACTCACATGCAATTAAAATTTCAAAGAACAAGTGTAAAATAGGGTGTGTTATGAAGATTCATATCAAATCACCACTACTATCCTTCGGCCCACGATGGGCGCCAAATATTTACGCCAAAATTAGGTAACAATTAAATTTGTAGGTGGTTTAAAGGATGTGTGGTTTAATTCAACACGAATAATTAAGAATAGCAGATAAATAAATTAAAGACGAAATAAACAGTCAAACCAATCGCAATGTTATGACCAAGCCTGATCTTAGATTAAATAGTGACATTGTCCTCAATTGGACCCTCAGTCCGAGATTAGTCGTGAATGAAGAAAAATACAAGTGAGCAAAGTTCTTGATAGTAGCTAGAAGATAAAAATAAACTTTTATTGCCTTGAATCGCGTGTTACAATGTGTCAAATCAAAGAAAAACTTCTCATTTATATAGTAGGAGAAATCTAATCCTAGTACAAGTCTAAAAGAGGTAAGAATCTCCTTTTTCTGGTAATTATTGATTCATAATTGATTCTGACCAAAATTCGTGCCGCAATGTCTGGTTGAAGGAAATTATTACGATCCCTCATTAGTTGTGCATAATCGTCCGCCGCATCTCTCGAGATCTAGAAGTTATACTCGGTCTGGGGTGCGTCTCTTTACCGTGTCAGATATTGTATATATCGTTCACCCTTCCCGGGTCTCGCGATGAGTCTCTGACCCCGATCACAATGTCACGAATCTGTGTTCCCCGTTCGTTCTTTCATCGGGGAATCGGGGTAAACATTACCCCGATTTTACCCGTACACAGTAGTATGTTTTTGAGAGTTATAATTGATTTTTATCAAATATTTACCTATAATTATCAAATAAATAACATGATTGTACAAATATTTATTACACCGACAGTGCAAAAATCAGCAGATATATACATTTGCCGGTAAGATACATGCCCATTGATAGGTCCATGTAGCATAATATTTGTTGTTGTTACCCAATTTTTGCCTATATTTGTTTCAAAATGCATATCTATCTTCAACGTAGTACATGAGCATCAATTAATATTTTTTCATAATTCCTGCATTTTTCTAAGGATTTTTTATTAATTTATCCTAGTATTTTATTTATATAAATAATAACTAATTGCATCGTAAATAGTTTCGTAATGATTTTATGGTTTAATTTCATCATTTATCTTTATACCAAGCTTTAATTATTTCATGAATAAGCCATATTTACATTTTTGGGTTATAATTACAATAACTTTGCAATAATATCCCATATATGCATTATTACATTATTTCACCGGTAAATAGCTTTTTATATTTTTATAATATTAAGTAATTATTTGAAATCATTTTTTATGCACCAATAACATTTTTACCATTTATTAGCTATTTTTATAAATTATTTTTATTAATTAATTCTGTATTTAACAAATAGCCCCTTTGAATTCATTTTAATTTCGGACCTAACCCAATTACACTAGCCCAATTACTTTAAATCCTAGCCCAATCCGCCCCAGGCCCAATTCCTCATCCAACCCACCCACCATCGAGATCAAATCCTGGCCGTTGATCTCAAGAGATTAACGATCCTAGGATATAGTTTCCTTTTTAATTAAGCCAACCCCACCAAACTCTATCCTCACTCTCTCATTTTCCGCTGCCCTCGTTTCCTAAGCTCTCCTCTTCTCTCTCAAACACTCTCCCTAAAACCTAGCCACCGTCACCGGAAAACCACCCGTTCATGGGGTTTCTCTGTAATTTCCGACCCCTACCGGCCTCTCACCTCTTCTGATTGTTCGATTATGTTGATTTATGAAATAATCTCGAAGAGATTCAACTCATATTTTGTTCAAAATCGTTCATAAGCTTACCTATGGCCATCTCTGTTTGTGAGTACTATTATCTTCGTGTTTATGGCTCGAATCTATGGTTTTAAACCAAGTTTTCTTCCATCTCTGTCATTTTCTTGAAACCCTAATCGTATGCTACTTGGGTCTGTTCAAATCCTTGTAGGTTAGAAACGTTTTAAAGTGTTATTTGGTATTTCGCTTTGAAAATTTTTCTGTTTTTCCTTATTACTAATCTCTTTTACTGGGTCTGTTCAGATCCTTGTAACGTTTTAAGTGTTATTTGGTATTTCTCTTTGAAAAACCTTTTGTTTTTCCTTATTACTAATCGATTCCAATGTTTTCTGAAATTAGGGTTTCATTTTAATCTCTCTTCAAAAAGGTTTTAAGACTCCTAAGTGTTTGAATCTGATTATCTTTACTAGTTTGACTAATTTTTGTGTATATGCTTTAACCCTAGGTTTTTTCTGCTTATTGCACTGATTACTTCAATTTTTCTTCCGTTATTTTTTATTTCTGTAAATCAAAGCAGAATGACTGATTTTATTTAGGGTTCGAATTATATTTTCCTGTTACAATTAGTGTTTCTCTGTGATTTTACTGATTTTCCGTATTTATGACCTTTAATTGGTACTACTTGCCTTATTTAGATTAATTAGTGTGATTTATGATCTGTGATTGACTTATTTGCCTTATTTGAACCCCAATCTGGACTTTTAATTGTTTCTCCCTATTCTAAGGGGTCTCTTCCGGATTTTTCTGTGTAAATTGATTGAGTTAATTCCCTAATTAATTGATTGATTTTATTTGCAACCTTGTTTTATGAACGCTGATTTATTCTTTACCTCATTTTTTTTACCTTGCTAAGTGTTATATAAACTCTCATTCTGATTTCTTTAAACACGAACACATTCAGAAAAAAAAAAACTCACACACACACACAAACTCTTTCTCTTACCTTTCTGTTACTTGTGTTTGCTACACTGTTTAGTCGGCTGAAAGCCAAGGCTAGACCATTGGGTTCCGTATACTTTCACTTTCATGTTTTCCACTTCTTAACTGGTATGTCTCCCCTATTATTATCATTCTACACGTATTGAAGCTATACCTATGTGCTTTCCTGTCTATTGATCTCAATCAAAGTCACTACTTATGTGTAGTTAAACCTATATGTTTTCCTATTTATGGCTCTCAATCAGAACAACTACTTCTGTGTAGTTAAATCCATGTCTCTCCTGTTTATTGATCTTAATTAGCATGACTACTTCTGTGTAGTAGACCTATGTCTCCCCTATTTATTGCCTTAAATCAGTATGTCTACTTCTGTTGCTCTGTCCTATTCAAAGTTATGTAATGTGGATGTTATCATATGCAAATAAACCTATGTGCTTCCTATTGTTTGCTCTTAATCAACATGTCTATCTCTGTCATAAGGTCTTATTCAACATGTTATGTAACTTGTCTTTTATAAGGTGTCCATCTGCCTTTGCTTGCTTTATGTCTCTGTTAATTAGCATGCCCTAACTCTTATTTTGTCCAATATGTCAATCTGGTTCATGCATGTTCTTATTTGGCCCAGGATACTTATCCACTGGTTTCTCAACTAGAATGCTTTCATTCTTGTCCGGTTTTATATGTTCCTGATTAATGACTTCTATGCTCCCAACCCCTGCTACCTTTCTCTGTGTAGTTGTCTGATTATTATTCTGATCCCAGCATGCTATATGCTCACCTAATGATAGCTAATGAACTAAGTCAATCCTAGGCAATGTGAAACTTTTCTTGAAGTGGTTGTGATCCTGTTTCTGTGTACTGTTTGATTGCTGGAACCTCTGTTTGAACTTCAAAGCGCTGAAATAACTCTTCTTGTTCCTATTTTACTCCTAAAGTCCAAACTGTTTTCCTAAAACTACCCCTATTTTTCATAAGCTATTCAACTCCTACTCTTAGACGTCTAGGGTCCTGCCCCTCCAGTGTGAGCACTGCCTAGGAGTCCATGAGACTCCTCCGAACTCTGACACACTGGGGCTGGCTTTTCCAAACATATGCACAAAAACTGTTTCTTTAAAAGGGTTTCTGGTGTGAGCATTGCCCGGGGTCCCTGAGGCACTTGGGAAATTTGATGCATCAGAAGACCATTTGGTATACTATGAGATGTTGGCACACTTCAGATTTGTTTGAAGGCCTGGATTTCCAGGTTTCCTGTTGGGCCTATCCAGGCTCCCTATAGTGTAGTAATTTCATTCTGTAATTCATTTATATCTGGTCTGTAATAATAATTATTGTAAAAACACATATTGGGGTTATTAGTAAAACTGGGAGGGACTTTTATATATATTTTGTGGGGATCGGGTAGAAATCATGCCCATATGATTGTTATGATTATCTATATGCATTATAAATTATGCCTATAAGATTGTTATGATTATTTATATGCATTAGAAATCATGTTTATAGGGCTCGTCTCATTATTTGTCCTAAATTTCCATTTTTCATTCTAAAAATTCTGCATTCTCACATTTGCGTTAGAAATCTTGTTTCTAGGTCATTTATCAATTCCGCCTTAATAATCATGTTCTCAAACCTTCTTATGTGCATTAGAGATCATGTTTCCAGGGACTTTTGTTGCACTCGCTTAGTTATCATGCCTATAGTTAAAACATATAAAATCAGTGTCATCATTTAGCCATCATGCCCATAAGGAATAGGTATAAAAACAGTCTCAACACTTAGATATCATGTTTATAGAGATAAACATGTAAAACCAGTTCTGTAATGCTTTTGATCATTTTGCAGCACCTAGACAACATGCCTATAGGGTCTAAACAGATAAAAATCTGTCTGCTAAAAATCTATCATTGGTTTATAATTGTGTTATGATTAACGTTTAGATGATGTCCATAGGATACTGCTGATTCGCACCTAGGCAAGCATGTAGGACAACTAAAATTCTGAAGTTGTAAAACTGTGTTTGTTGATTGCTTATAAACTTGCCTAGATTCAGGAAGTGATAAAATCAGTAGGCAAACTGATTAGGTATCTACAGCCTCGCCTTAATGAAAAATGCTGCATATTCTGCTTTGTACTCATCTAGATATCCTGCTATAGGACTTTAAATAATTTGAAACTGTTTGTTTGAGGCGTGCAATTGTTTGTTTATTGTGGAGGTAAATGTGAGCCCTTAACTTCTCCTTTTATGTGACAGTCCTACCTATTTTGTTTGACGCCTAGTGTTCTCCTTTCAAGCACCATATGTGAGTCTAGAACCACCTTAATAGAGGTCCTAAGCACCTCCAGGGCCATATGCAAGGGAAGGGTAATGCACACATAGGGTACATATTCGATGCTATTAGAACGCTTAGATAATAATTACGGGGAGTGTAATTGGGTAGTAAATGATACGATGACCTGTGTGCTAATGCTACACGTAACACCTCTATTTGAGGAATGTTTACCGAGTATTGCACATAAGGGATCCTATAGGCTAATAAACCTAGGAACCCCTTTATTCCCGTTTTTTAAAATAATATTTATTTGTTTAAATTTCTTTATGACTAATTCACTTAAATTGAGTTTGGCCGGGACCCACTGCTGTGGACCTCGAGGGGTGCCTAACACCTTCCCCTCAAGGTAATTTCGAGCCCTTACCCAATCTCTGGTAATGTAAACCGATTTATGAGTTATTTTCTCTAGGTGCCCTAACGCACCTTAAACCCGTTAGGTGGCGACTCTTCAAATTCCACACCCCTTTCCAAAAAGAAAATGAGTTGTCCCAAAATTATCGAAACCCGGACTCCGCGAGGAAAAAGGGGACGCAGACATTTATTACTAAAGTCATAACCTAGCAATATGCATGGTGGATCTTTGGCTTTGTTTTAGAAGGAGATGTACATATTCTGGCCAAATTAAATAAAGTCTATATCAAACTAGTACTACTGCTTATGTTTTTTGTTTTTGCATCAGGTAAAATGCTGTTTCATTAATAAAGCATCCAGAGAATGCAACATCTTACAAAAAGAGAAAGCTCCAGCAATACTCCAACTTAATTTTGGGACCAGTGTCCTGAAATGAGGACTTTTTGTTTATACTAAGAGACCGTTTAGACATAAAAAAAATTTCTTTTCTTTTTATTTTTAAAGTTTATTTTTTTCGAAATCAATGTTTGTTCATAGAATTTTCAATTTTCACTTGAAGATGCATTTTTGAAATTTTCAAAAACTTAAAAAACTGCAAAAAGCAATTTTTTAAAATTTTCACTCAAATCACTCACAAAACTTAAAGAACAACCCAAATAAAAATTTATGTCCAAGCACAACTCTAAATTTCAAATACCATTTTCACTTGAAAAAAGCTTTCCCCAAAATTTGGATTATACAATTGTATACGGTTGAAATCGAGTATGTCCGATTTTATGGGCTCGAGGGAGTGCCTCGAGATTAAGCTCATAATGAAGCGAGCTCGAGCTCGAAGACACGAAGAACCGAAGGATCGAGATCGGGCATGACCAGCATCGAGCAACGAAATAACGAGATATCAGTGATCGACCATAGATCTCGGCGGGAATCTCGGGAGTGATGGAACCACCAATGATTATTGACATCAATTGTCACACCTCCTTTTTCCTCCGGTAAGGGTGGATTAGGGAGTTTTTCCAATTAAAGTGACATTAATCGAAATGAGATTATTTATTTATTCAGAGTCGCCACTTGGAATAATTTATGGTGTCCCAAGTCACCGTTTTATTTTTTAGAATCCCAAATCGAGGAAATTTTTGACTCTGTTTAAAATGTCTGCTACCAGAAATCCGAGTAAGGAATTCTGTTAACCCGGGAGAAGGTGTTAGGCACTCCCAGATTCCGTGATTCTAGCACGGTTGCTTAACTATTAATATTTGGCCTAATTATCTAATTGTTTACGTGTTTTAGTCTATTGTGCGTTTAGCCTTTTAATTTTTAACCGCTTTTTGGTATTTATGGATTTATCTTGGAACAAGTCACGATGGCGTGCACTTGTTTGTTTTTGGACACATTCTAATTGCGCCACATGAAATGCACCCACAATTACAACATGCGATTTTATTATTGTTCTGAGTTAGAGCCGGGGACATGAGTTGCCACTTCCGAGTGTAGATTATATAGTCAAGACTATGGTCATGACGGTTAAAAATGCCTATTTGAGGCGATATTCAATTATTCTCTAAATTTTGAAATTTTATCTAAAGAGGTATTTTTAGCTTTACGGGGGATAAATCAATTTTTATATTTATGGATTTATGTTGGGAACAAGTCACGATGACGTGCACTTGTGGTTTTGGGACACATCGTAACTGCGCCACATGAAATGCAGCCGCGATTACAACATGTGATTTTATTATTAATAGTTGAGTGTCGAGTCACGCCGGCGTACACTCAAATTTTGGAATTACGTATCATGACTATGTCACAGAAACCGTACTCGTAATCACAATAATTTATTAATAATCACGCCTAAAGCAAGCTGCAATATTTGTGATTCTGTGGTCCTAAAGTTGAGATTGTTGTGAGGCCATGAATTATGTGGATGAAGTATACCATTTATTAAGCCAAGGGTTTGTCTCAACTCAACACTTCACGGCCAAATTATTTAAAAGATATTGACTTAACTCGTGAATCAATCGCACATAATGAGCGAACCAGACGGACCCGATAATTGGAATAACAATTCCAAAGACATATGGCCAGATAAGAAGTGAAAAGATCCGAACAAGGTAAATTCTATACAAGAGACTAAATCGCTATTGCTTCTTATTCAATAAAGAAACCAGCATTTTGCAACCCAAGAACTTAATATTATCAAATTGCTCACCAAATGATGCACCCACCCTTTATTAGTTCAAAAACAATCTGTTTTTAGCTCCCAAGCTTGTTCTATACAATTTAATTAGTAAAATCAACAGCAAAATCATACCAGTTCACAAGTCTGTACACTAGCAAGATTCTAAGCAGTAGCACATCGCTAAAATTTGCACAAAAGCACTAAAAATGCACAAAAACACTAATTCAAAATTAATTAGATTAAAGCAAGAAATGAACTTCAAACGTTGAATCTCAAATTTTAACTGTTTTACAGCTCCGCAATCCGAAAGCGAACTAAACCATGAACGACCCAATCGAACTCGGCGGACTCGAATCGCACCTCAACTCGACTCAGAAACTCAAACACAACTTGAATTAAACCTCACTGATATTTCATTACTGTGGTCGTGCAAGCAGTAAAGACCAATAAAAGAAAGCTTGGTCACTTAAGCTAAAATTAGGAACGAACAAGCTTGGTAAAATTCTAAGGCTTCCCACTTCAACATCGAGCGACTCAGTAACCTCCAGCGAAGAAATCCCTCCATCTATGGTTTTCTTATATGTTTCCGTTCCGGCGCCAGCAGAATCAACGACGGATGATGTTTTGGGACGGGCAAATCGTCAGGGAGAAGCTAACAGAGATTTGTTGCCGGAGACAAGTTTGACAGAAGAGGGGAATTTCACTCTGAACGTCGTCGTTTCATTGTCATGGGAATAGCCGGAAAATGAGTGTGACGGTGGAGATTTCCTGTTTTTGGGAGGTGCGGCTGTTCAGAGCACTCTGGTGTTTCTGCCGTTGTTTTTGTTTTTAGGAAGGGAATGTCCATTTCTTAGGGGGTTAGGTCCCTATTATATACATGAGAGGATTAGTTGTAACGTAAGGAATTTGGTTGGGCCTAAAATTTTGGGCCCTTAGATTAGGCCAATTTGAAATAAAGATAAATTTTATCTTTAAAAAATAGTCATTTTACTACTAATTAAATTTCTTTTATCAAAATGACCTAATTAATATTTTAACTAATTAAATAAACTAATTGATTAAGCTAATGTATATTTTTGTGACTTTATATATTAATCTATCAATTCAAGGGTAATTAATTTCTAAAAATGCGAATTAAACCTAAAAATTACATGAAATGAAAAAATGTGCAATTTTTACGATTTTTCTATGATTTTAAAATATTAAACATACATGAAATGCAACTAAATAAAGAAAAGTTCCTAAAATTCATTAAAAGTTATTTTTTTAATTATTTTTATGAGTAATTTCCATGCAAGGCAAAAATTGGGTGTTCACATCAATCATGAATTTTATTTTCGAAATTAGAGTTGTACCTTATTTAGGATTCCTTTACTATATAAAGAGGAACCTTGTTCATTTGTAATCATCACATACATTCACTGAGAATAACAATACGCTGTTGTTTACTTGATTACATTTTTACTACTATTCTTATTGTTCTTAAACATCTGATCTCAAGCTTTTTCCCAGTCTTGGTCGGCATATTGTTACAATACTGGTTTGATTTATTTTTACCGTTCAATTCATTTAATTAATTCTTCATTTATCAATTGGTATTGAATTAGATCACGTATCCTTAAAATTACAATATGAGTTTAATTGTTACTCGTATTTCGAGGTAAACAGTTTGGTGCCCACTGTGGGGCTAAGGATAATTGTGATTGTTCAGTGCTAATTCTAATTGAAACACACTATTTTACACTCGTTCTTGTCAAGAATTTATGTTTTCAGGTTGAATCATGTCAAACTCACAAAACACATCTACATAGTGCGACAATGGCCTCCGACTCCACGGAGAAAACGAGAATGTTATCACTCCAGGAATCGAGGTGCCACAGGATGACCTTAGAGGAGCACCGCCCGTGAACCCGGTTGATGTCAGTTCGCATGTTGCTTTGGATGTGGATTTAGGCGCAAACCCCGAAGGAGGCGTACACAGAGAGGATCAAACTGACGGTCGAGGTACACAGGGCAGATGAGACTAAGGAGTTAGTCTCCACGTAATAATCGAAATGCTTCAAGCCCAACAAAATGCCATTGCTCAATTGCAAAATCACCACAGAGCACCAAGTAGGGCCGAACAGGAGACTACTTGTCGTACCGAGCCGGTGCCTGTAATATCGGGTGATAATACCTTGACAACAGATCCTGCTATAATGAGGATGCTCGAGGAGCTCATTAAAGAATAAAATCGGGAGAGAAGAAAATTGAGGCCAACGATAAGAAGGTGAAAAACTACAATTCCCGAGTTGACCAGATATCGGGAGCACCGTCAATCTTAAAAGAAATGAATTCAAAGAAGTTTGGGCAAAAATCATTCCCTCCGAGTGCGGCTCCGAAGCCCATCCCAAAGAAGTTCCGTATACCTGATATACCTAAATACAATGGGACCTCTGACCCAAATGAGCACGTTACTTCTTATACGTGCGCCATAAAAGGTAATGATTTGGAGGATGAAGAAATTGAGTCTGTATTGCTGAAGAAGTTTAGAGAGACCCTCTCGAAGGGAGTTATGATTTGGTATCACAACTTGCCACCGAATTCTATCGATTCATTCTCTATGTTGGCGGATTCATTCGTAAAGGCACACGCTGGGGCCATAAAGGTTGCAACAAGAAAATCAGACCTCTTCAAAGTGAAACAGAGGGAAAACGAGATGATACGGGAGTTTGTATCTCGATTCCAAATGGAACGCATGGAGGTACCACCAGTCACCGATGACTGGGATGTTCAGGCTTTCAACCAAGGATTGAATGAACGGAGTTTGATAGCATCACGCCAGTTAAAACAGAATTTGATCGAATACCCAGCGGTGACTTGGGCAGATGTTCACAACAGATATCGATCGAAGATCGGGGTTGAGGACAACCAATTGGAAGCCCCTTCAGGCTCAGTACATCCAAACTGGTTGACAAGTAAAATCAGAGGGATGTTGATAGAGAATCAAGGCCGAATAAAGATCGGTACCAGCCATATACTGCAGATAGGAGGAATAATGGTCCGGGACGCAACTCTGCCCGGAACGATCGAGGGAGTGAACGGGGGAAAAATTCTCGGGGACTCATAAGTAAAATAGGCTTCGACAAATATGCAGATCCCGCAGAAGTATCTCGGCTATCGGAGTACAATTTCAGCGTCGATGCACCGGGGATTGTATCGGCTATCGGAAGAATCAAAGATACTAGGTGGCCCAGACCGATACATATCGATCCTTCTCAAAGGAACCCAAACTTAATGTGTAAGTATCATGGCACACATGGCCATAGGACCGAAGACTGCAGGCAGCTGAGGGAGGAGGTAGCTCGACTATTCAACGAAGTCCATCTTTGAGAGTTCCTCAGTGACCGAGCTAAAAATCACTTCAAAGAAAACAGAAAGAATGAACAAGAAGAACCTCAACATCAACATGTTATTCACATGATCGTTGGCGGGGTCGACGTCCCACAATGACCTATATTCAAACGCACTAAGGTGACTATCACTAGAGAGAAACAGAATCGAGACTATGTGCCCAAAGGCACTTTATCATTCAATGACGAAGAAGCGGAAGGCATTTCTCAGCCGCACAATGACGCCCTGGTAATTTCTATTTTGTTAAATAAAATTCAAGTTAAACGTGTTCTAGTGGATCCAGGTAGCTCAGCAAACATCATCAGATCGAGGGACGTAGAGCGGCTCCGCCTGCTGGACCAAATTGTCCCTGCATCTCGAGTCCTAAACAAATTCAACATGGCTGTTGAAACAATGAAAGGAGAGATAATCCTACCAGTAAATGTGGTCGGAACCATCCAAGATACAAAATTACATGTCATCGAAGGCGACATGAGATATAATGCACTGCTCAGAAGGCCTTGGATCCACAACATGTGGGAAGTACCATCGATCTTTCACCAAATGATTAAGCTCCCGACGAGGGACGGTATTAATACGGTTTATGGGGAACAACACGCTGCAAAGGAAATATTTGCGGTCGATGAGGTGACGTCGATATCAACACCTTCGACTTCAGAAAAATTGAGCACCAAATATAAGTAGACAACCAAATAGCAATCGTCGTCCCCATCCTCGATCGAATCGGAGTAACAGGTAGTAGAAGAAGAGGATTTTCTTACTACTCGAACTTTCGTTGTTCCCCAAGAATCAAATGCAACCAAGTCAATGGTCGAGGAGCTGGAACAAGTGATACTAATCGAGTATCTGCCCGAACGAAAGGCAATCCTGAGAACGGGGTTGAGCCCCGAACTCAGGAAAAAACTGATTCAATAGCTTATTGATAACATGTACTGCTTTGCATGGTCCCATTTAGACATGACAAGAATCCCATCAGAGATAACAACTCATCGACTGAGCCTGGATCACAAGTTCAGACCAAAAAAAACAAAAGAGAAGACCCAGTCCGAGGTAAAGCACGCCTTCATAAAGGACGGGGTAACCAAACTTCTCAAAATATGATCCATTCGGGAAGTAAAATATCCTGAATGGTTAGTTAATGTAGTCGTAGTCCCCAAAAGGGGAACATACTTAGAATGTGTGTAGACTATAAGGACTAGAACAAAGAATGTCCGAAAGACTCTTTTCCATTGTCTAACATCGATCGCATGATCGATGCCACGACCGGCCATGAGATCCTTACTTTTCTCGACGCCTATTCTGGGTATAATCAAATCCAGATGGACCCAGAAGACCAAGAAAATACTTCTTTTATCACCAAGTATGGATCCTACGTTATAATGCAATACCCTTCGGGCTAAAAATGTGGGATCTACATATCAACGCCTAGTTAACAAAATGTTCGAAGAACAAATAGGTAAATCAATGGAAGTTTACATTGACGACATGTTAGTTATGTCCCCACGCATAGAGGACCATTTGACTCATTTGAAGGAAACATTCGAAATCTTAAGGAAGTACAACATGAAGCTCAACCCCGAGAAATGTGCTTTCAAGGTTGGTTCGGGAAAATTCCTCAGCTTCATGGTGTCAAATTGGGAAATCGAAATCAACCCCGATAAGATTAAGGCTATCGAGGACATCACCGTCGTAGATAGTGTAAAAGTTGTGCAAAGGCTAACCGGACGGATAACTTCCTTGGGTCGATTTATTTCGAGGTCATTAGATCGGAGCCACAGGTTCTTCTCCTTACTCAAAAAGAAAAAAAGACTTCGCATGGACTCCGGAATGTCAACAACCATTGGAGGAATTGAAGCGATACTTATCGAGCCCACCTTGGCTCCACACTCCGAAGGCAGATGAGAAGCTTTACTTATACTTGGAAGTGTCCGAGATAGTGGTAAGTGGTGTCCTAGTTCGAGAAGAGCAAGGTAAGCAAAATCCTGTTTATTACGTAAGTCGAACCTTAGGAGATGCTGAAACTTGGTATTCACACTTAGAGAAATGGGCACTTGCATTAATAAGCGCATCTAGTAAATTAAAGCTATATTTCCAATGTCACCCCATATGTGTGATAACCATTTATCCACTTCGCGATGTTTTGCACAAGCCCAAACTATCGGGATGATTGGCCAAATGGGCTGTCGAACTCAGCGGGTACGATATCGAATATCAACTCCGAACGGCCATCAACTCTCAAATTTTGGCGGACTTCGTGGCTGATTTTGAGAAAACCCTCGTACCTGATGTGGAAAAGGAACTTCTACTAAAATCAGGTACATCATCGGTGGTATGGTCTCTCTTCACGTGTGGTTCCTCAAATGTTAAAGGGTCTGGGCTCGGCATTGTTTTGAAACCGCCTAATGGGTAGTATTATTAGACAATCCATTAAAACTTCCAAATTGACTAACAACGAGGTCGATTATGAGGCCATTATTGCAGGTCTCGAGCTAGCTAAAAGCTTGGGGGTGGAAGTCATTGAAGCTAAATGCGACTCTCTACTGGTAGTAAACTAGGTAAACGAAAACTTTGAAGTTCGAAAGAATAGGATGCAAAGGTACTTAGACAAATTGAAGGTAACCTTGCACCATTTTAAAGAATGAACTCTACAACATATACATCAAGAGCAAAACACCGAGGTCGATGCACTTGCCAATTTGGGGTCATCGGTCGAAGAAGACGAGACCAGCTCGGGGACTGTCGTCCAACTCTCGAGGTCTGTGATCGAGGAAGGACATGCTGAAATAAATTCTACGAGATTAACTTCGGACTAGAGAAATAAATACATCGAGTACTTGAAGAACGAAAAGCTTCCATCGGATCCTAAAGAATCGAGGGCCTTACGGACTAAAGCCGCCTGTTTCACATTAGACGAAAACAGAATATTACACAAAAAGACGTTCGATGGTCCATTGGCAGTATGCTGAGGACCAGGAGATACTAACTATGTTATACGAGAAATCCATGAATGCAATTGTGGGAACCATTCTGGCGCTGAGTCACTAGTTCGCAAGGTCGTCAGAGCAGGATATTACTGGGATAACATGGAAAAAGACTCTAAGGAATTCGTTTGAAGATGTGATAAATGTCAAAGGTTTGCACCGATGATCCACCAGCCCGATGAAAAACTTCACTCGGTCCTATCCCCATGGCCATTCATGAAATGGGGAATGGACATCGTCAGTACTCTGCCATCAGCCCCAGTTAAAGCTAAGTTCATTTTGTTTATGACTGACTATTTCTCTAAATGGGTTGAAGCACGGGCCTTCGAAAGGTTAGAGAAAAGGAAGTGATCGATTTCATATGGGATCACATCTCATGTCGATTTGGGATACCCGCAGAAATAGTATGTGACAATGGCAAACAGTTCATCGGCAGCAAAGTAACAAAATTCCTCGAAGATCATAAAATAAAGAGGATACTATCAATACCATATCACCCTAGTGGGAACGGGAAGGCAGAATCAACGAACATGACTACCATCCAAAACTTGAAGAAAAGGCTAAACGAAGCCAAAGGGAAGTGGAGGGAAATATTGCTCGAGGTCCTATGGGCATATCGGACAACGTTGAAGTCCAGTACAGGAGCAACTCCATTTTCCTTAGTATATGGCTCCGAAGCCTTGATAGCATTCGAAGTCGGAGAACCCAGCGCTAGGTTTTGACATGAAATAGAGGAATCAAACCGCGAGGCTATGAATACAAGCCTCGAGTTGTTAGACGAAAAACGAGAAACTACACTCGTTCAAATGGTTGCACAAAAACAACGAATCGAAGGGTATTACAACAAGAGAACCAACCTTCGCCACTTCAGAGTCGGGGACTTAGTCCTAATAAAAGTCACCATCAACACTCAAGATCCTAACGAAGGGATACTCGGCCCTAATTGGGAAGGACCCTACCAAATCCTCGACATAGTCGGGAAAGGATCTTACAAACTCGGAATGATGAGCGGCGAACCACTGCCGAATAATTGGAACATATCACTTCTTAAGCGATACTATTTCTAAGGTATGACGTTTTTTTTCTTTCGTTTATATACATATTCGGAACTAACTCATTGCATAAGTTTGACCTAAGACATCGAGACCTCAGGTTTTAAAGTATGTGTTGCACTCGTTTTCCCTTAGATCGGTTTTTATCCAAAATGGGGTTTTCTCGTAAGGTTTTTAACGAGGCAACAATTATGTGCTACCTGAGGACAATTCAACAGTATCCAAGGATTCTTTGCAATCAACCTCGAATACTGGGGGCATTACCTTCGGATGTTATATATTCGAGAAATGTACCTTGTATCGATGGGTCTCGATAGGAATTTTTTTTAATGGGCCAAACAGTCGAATGAGCCGTGCCCATATAGATTAGTCGAGTCCCAACGACAAGACATGTACGAATGTATAAATTACTCAAAGAAGATTTCTTTCTTACATCTCGTGTCTCGAAGCAAATTCTCTATTATACAAATCGCATACTTACGATTCCAGTCAATTATGAAAAACTAACACTAGTGAAAAATGGCTCAAGAGCCAAGTACAAACATACTTCGAACACTCGGGGACTGCACACTCAAGCTATCGAAATTCGAAGTCACAAGACCTCAAAGAGGAACCCCTCGATATATAGGCCAAGGCCATCATACTCAAGGACAAACATTTCGAACAAGTTTGAAATATTATAGGGAAATAAGTCCAAAAGACATACCCGAAGGCTACGGCCACATTAAAGGCTATGACCATATTTAAGGCTACGGCCAAAATAACGCGGCTCGGAGATGTCTAAATTCCACAATAAAGAAAAGGCCTTCAATTACTTTGAAAAATGGTTAAAAAGGCTACCCTCGGCAAATAAATTAAAAAAGGGCTTCGATAACATTAGCCCTCAAATAACTAAAAGGCTTCAATACTATCAGCCTTCAAAAAGCCTCAAGGGGTATCAAACTATCTTAACACAAACACATTGAGGCACAAAAAAATGGGGTTCCGATCATCGGACCCTCAAAAAACCTAATGGGTATAAAAACATATGTTAAGGCATAAAGAAATTTTCAATAAGTCTTTTAGCCGAAAAGGGGAAAATACTAGCCATCTTCTAAGGCAAAATTGGCCCGATCTAAAAGAGCCTAAGGTCCAATACAATTAGAGTTCGAGACCTCTTTCTCACTAGATTCGGACCCAAGGGTTCCGCAATTCCGAGCTCAAATAAAGTAAATTATAGATCGAGGATTCACCGAAAAAGCCCTAAAGGGTATATTGCTGTTAGCTCAAAACTTACCCATCATTCAATAGAAGCCTAAGAGTTTACTTTATTCTAAGTTCAAAATTCATTCGAATTTTGTTATAAAGATAATACATCGTTGGACTCGATCATGCCACCCGAGATAAGGTCTCGAATGAATTTCCAAGCTCGTGGACTTACCCTCGTATAACCGAAAAACTTAAGGGTTTACTTTGGCTATGAACTGAAGTTAGTAAAATTACAGCAATAAAAAATTTCAACATTTTCAATGGAGACAAAAAGTGTATATGGACTTAAAATATATGAAGGCATTCGAAGAGAAGTCTTTCTATTGTATATAAAAAAAACATGTACAGAGGACTAATCAAGGCCTAACAAAAATACGCTAAAATCTAACTACGATCGGGGCCAGTTTCCTCGGGATTGACTTCTTCTTGAGCAGCTTCTCCTGGAGCAATTTATTCTTCAGGCCCCATATCAGACCCCCCCGGCTGCCCTATTCATCATCATCCTCGTCATCGGAAGAGGCAAGCTGCCTGGCTTTGGCTTCAAGTTCTTTGGCCCATGTGATTTCCTCGGAAAGGTCAAAACCTTGAGCATGAATTTCCTCGAGGGTTTCCCTCTGGGATTGGAACTTTGCCAAATCATTGATCCAATGCTCCCGGTCGGAAGCCTGCCTTAACTGTATTTGAATAGACTCAACATTAGCCTGGTACATGGAAATGGACATGTCCGCCATGACCTTTGTCTTCTCAATCTCTGCCTTGGCCTTAGCAAGCCCGACTATAAGTTCCTCAACCCTCTTGTCCTGGGCCGAAATTTTCTCTTTAAAGCTTCGAAGTTGAGCCTCATCCGAGGATAGTTTGGCCAAGGTGTAACGATCCGGTCTGTCGTTACGTAGAACCTGCATTAAAATTACTGCTATTGCCTTGTCATAGATTGGTTTAACTGTTATTGATGTATTAGAGTTGTTAGGCTTGAAATCGAATGGTTGTAGTGAGAGTTTAGTTAATTAGCCTTTAAAAATAGCCTTAAAATGGAAAAAGTCAACCGAGAGTTGACTTATGAGTAAACGACCTCGGAATGCGAATTTATGGCTCGGATAGCTACGTTAGGTGATTTGGGACTTAGGAGTATGTCCGGAATAATTTTGTGATGTCCGGTGTAGAATTAGGCTTGAATTGGTGAAAGTTAGTTTTTGGCGATTCCGGTCGGCAGTGGAAAATAGGCTATCGGGATCGGAATAGAATTTCGACAGTTGGAGCAGGTTCGTAATGTCATTTTGGATGTGTCTGCAAAATTTCAGGTCAATCGGAGTTGTTTTGGGTAGTTTCGACATCGTTGGTGAAATTTAGAAATATCAAAGTTCTTAGGCTTAAATCCGATGTAAATTTGGAGTTTTTATGTTAGTTTTAGTGTTTTGAGAGTGCAACTAAATTTTAATGATCATATGTGATGTGTTGGTATATTTGGTTGGGTCCCGAGGGGCTCGAGACTGATTTCGGGTGATTAACGGACTCATTTGGACTTAGAGCAATTGCTGGTTTCTAGTTTTTGTGCAGCAGGTTTTTCTTCTCTGCGATCGCGTAGTTCAATCGTGAGGGGCAGAATTTTTATTCTCTGGGATCGCATAAAGGCGTCCGCAATCTGAGAGGTTGAGCAGCGTAGGCAGTGCGATCGCCTGGCCTTGCCTGCGATTGCATAGGGTTACAGGCGCGTGGGGAGTCAGTGGTCATCGCGACCGCGTGTGATGGGCTGCGATCGCGGAGGTCAGGAGCATTTGGTCTATGCGATCGTGTGGCTTTGACCGCGATCGCAGAGAGGAAATCACTGGGCAGTATTTAAATAACCCTTCCGCGACTTAAACCTTCTTTTCACCATTTTTGTACGGACAAAGAGCTTTTGGGGACGATTTTGAAGAGGGAAATCCTTGTTCTTCATATAGGTAAGTATTTCGATCATTAAAACTCTATTATGGATGATTATAGAACATAAAACCAGTGTAAATTCATGGAAAATAAGTAGAAAAATTGGGTTTTAGGGCTTGAGATTTTGAGACCTTTAAGGGTCGATTTGAGGGGTCAAACGAACTCCGATTTTTGTGTTCTTTATATGTACGGACTAGTGAGGGAACGAAGAACACTTTTTTATCAAAATTTCTGAGTTTCGGGACGCGGGCCTGGGGGTAAGGTTTTTACCAATTTCGGATTTTTGAGCTAAATTTGATATCCTTCGATTGGAATTCGTTCATTAAGCATATATTGATGATAAAATTCTAAACTTGGTAGATTTGGAGCCTTCGGAGGTTGATTCGAGAGGCAAACGCATTGCGGAATAGTTTCCGGGCTAGTTTTGAGGTAAGTAATGTCTTTAAATTCTGTCCTGAGAGTATGAAACCCCGGACTATGCACCCTTTCACGGGTTTTGAAATGAAAAGGTCGAAACTTTGGAAACATCTTTCCTATTTAGGCGACTATTGATTTGTGAAACCGATTTTTAAGCCTTTGCTTAATTAGTATTTATATATTATGATATGTTTTGGGCTGTAAGCCGTGTTTGGGGCCTAGTACCGATCTGCTTTCCCTTTAAGGGTTGTGTTTACTATATTTTCCTCACTGATATGATA
The DNA here is from genome assembly GCA_005239495.1 of Nicotiana undulata. NCBI lineage: Eukaryota > Viridiplantae > Streptophyta > Magnoliopsida > Solanales > Solanaceae > Nicotiana > Nicotiana undulata. Next base: position 11,256 of record ML253127.1, on the reverse strand, counting down.
TGATTTCACACTTAGTCGTTTCCTGATAAATTGTTTTGACACTCAGAGTATTTTGATACTATTTATTGAAAAATGAAACACTGTTTTGGGTCGAGAATGCGGTATGTTTATGGCCTTAGGGCCAATTGAGAGTGTCTGACTGAGTGGTGAGGAGGCTTTCAGGCCTCAAGAGAGTGGTGAGGAGGCTTTCAGGCCTCAGGAGAGCGCTGAGGAGGCTTTCAGGCCTTATGTTATTATTGCGCTTGGACTGTAGGAGCCCCTCCGGAGTCTGTACACACCCCCACTGAGCGCCGGTACCTATAGTGAGTGATGATTGCCCGCGGGGCTGATACTAAGTGATGATTGATACAGAGTGATGGCTGTTACTGAGTGATTGAGAGAGTGCCTGAGGGGCAACTGTTACGAGAAATGATTTTGGCCCGAGGGGCAGATATATGATGATTTTTCTAAGTTTTCGAATTATGAATTACTTCGTTTTCAAACTGGCTTTTACGGAGAACTTTACTGAGATATACTGATATTACACTTGTTTTCAAAGGTTTTTCTGGAAAATGATTTCGAACTTATTATTTGATGAATACTACATGGTGACTTGGTGTTTTACTGGTTTTGTGGAATTGTGTATCTGTACTGTGTGTTTATATTACTCAGACTGTGATTTATTTTCATTACTACTCAGTTGGCGTACTCATAAAGACTCCATGTGCCTCTGTGCACAAATTCAGGTGACAGTTTGGAGCAGTAGCTGTCTCAGTTCGTTAGTAGCTGTTACGGGATTTCGAGGTAGCTGTCCAGCGTCCACGTTTTCTCCATTTACCTTCCTTATTTAGTTTTAGTAATTGATTCAGAGACATATATTATAGTTTTAGCAGAGTTAGATTTACTTGTTCTTAGATGCTCATGACTATTGACTCCAGTTCTTGGGAGGTTTGTTAGACTATTATTGGGACGTTAAGACTTAATTATACTATTTGATGCTATGGTTGCATGCTTATTATTAAATTGTGAACTGTTATAATTGAACAAAAGCGTAGTAATGTGATGATTGGCTAGCCTAGTTCCACGATAGGCGCCATCACGGCCTGTTAGGATTTGGGGTCGTGATACAAGGCTGCCTCCTTTTCAACCGATCACAATCGGCATTGACCTGATCGACCTCTGCCCGAAGAAGCTCGATCCTTTCTACCTTCTGCTGCAGCTGAGATAGTGAAGTATTAGCTCCCATAGTCGAGTTGATTCCATACTTTATCAGAAGGGTGGTTACCTGCTTGTCTAATTCGGCCTCCTCTTTACGAGCCTTGGCCATGTCCGCATGAAGGCCCTTTATGACCTCGTCCTTTTGGCTACAAAGTATCTTCAGGACATTTCTCTCTTCCAAGACCTTCTGGAGTTCGGTCTCACACTGACTAAGGTCAGCTTGGAACATAGCAAAGGCCTATTCAAGGAAGAAATAACAAGTTAGATTTATAAAGAAAAAGGCAAAGGAAAATAACCAACAAGCGACTGGTACTTACCCGAGAAAAGAGAAGTCGGGCTTCCGCCATAAGGATCAAAGCATCATTGATGTCAGAGGCATAATCAACCCCCACTAAGCAATCCCGGAAAGGATCACCTACGCTAGAGCCTCCGCCAATCTCGGGAGTCTTCAACCCTCAGACCTCCCTTGTTGCCTCTTCAAAAAAAAATCGGCAACGAAGGTAGTTTTCCTATTGTCATGGCCCCAAAGGAGTCGCTCGGAGCGCTCTGACGATTTCTTGAGTCTCAGAACCGGCCCCGCCCGGTGTAAAAGTTGTTGATCGAGAAACAAACTCAACCTCTGGAGACTCGGGATTCATGCTCGATTTTTTCTTAAAAGCATCCTCGATACGAGGCTTAGTTGCAGCAGGTGGCAGCTCAAAAGGTGTGGTGATTTCGAAAGCCTTCCTGGATAGACCATCAGCGCCGAAGTATCTTCCTCCTCTTCCTCGTCTTCATCTCTCAGTTTTTGGACCGTGTCCGCCGAGAGAGAGGTCGTTTTTCTCCTTACCCTTCGAGGTTTGGGTTTGGGGACCCCGGACTGCGAGGCATTCTTTCTCTTCTTATCCTTTTCCGGCTTCGGATCCGGGGACTTGGCTTCTACTCCTTCACTTGAAGGCCTCAGAATGGGATATTTGGTCAAACCTGCATGAAGGAAAATAAGTAATAAACGAAGTATGAAGTTACTTCAGAATACAAAGGTAGAGACCCTTATCATGGTTCTTGGCCTCTCACCTGCCCTTTGCCAAATACCGCCATGCTCGTTCGGCGCGAGTAGAAGTAGAGGCTAGCTTTCGGACCCAATCTTCGAGATCGGACACCGCTTGAGGCATCCAAGAGACATCTGCATGTCAAAGGGAAATATTAGGCAAAGTTAAAAGAAACACAAAAATCGAGATATGAAGATTCACTTACGATCGAGGTTCCATTCCTCAGGGAACGACATCTTCTCATTCGGTATTATATCACAGGTCCTCACCCGTATAAATCAGCTCATCCAAACTCGGTCCTTATCATTGTCGATGCTCGAGAATAAGGCTTTTGTTGCCCAACATAGAAGCTTAATCATCTATCGATTGTGTCGAGGCCGGTACAATGGTTCATAGTGAACTCCAACCCCCCGGACTCGTTGGAGAAAAATCACAACATGATTATTATGCACCATAATGAAGGGTGGATCTAACCAAGGGTAACTTCGTACCTTCTGTAAAAGTCAAAAATCACGGGGTCGACGGGACCCTATGTGAAGGGGTAATTGTAAACACTTAAGAACCCCTTCACGTGTGTAGTGATGCTCTCTTCAGGGGTAGGAATGCGCACCACTACCTCATAACACCATTTGCAGTCATTCTTCATGGCATCGATGTGGCTCCTCGTAATCAAACACATGTACATCGACACATGTTCTCATCGGCCCGGTACCAATGAGGGATTATCGACTTTGAAGTCGGATGTTAGAATGCATGGGCCAGGAACATACTCATGGGGGACCGGTTCTACCGGTGTTTTATCACCTGCCGACCGGGAGGAGGAAGATTAAGCCTTTCTTTTTGCGGCACAGTCTTGGAGATTTTCGCCATTTGTTTAAGCAAAGAAGGTCGAAGATAGGTATAAAATTGTTGGCCCCGGTGAGAACAACAGTGGCGTAACAGGCGGAGATACAAAGAAGATGAGAAGAGTTAGAAAGCTGAGAATTTAGTCAAAGCAAAAGTAAAGTTTGAATCATTGAAGGAGGTGATTTTTATAGGTTTGTGGCGACTGTTCGGTGGCGCAAGTGGCCGATCGACGACTAACATGCATTGATGATTTGGGGAACTGAACCGACGGGATGTTTTGGTCACATCCATCGCTTACGTCATGATCGAGGTTTAAGGGAATCGAGGCTTAGGTCGTTTCTTATAATTTTATTCTAAGAAACACGGGGACTATCTGTATACAGTTAAAATCGAGTATGTCGGATTTTATGGGCTCGAGGGACTGCCTCAAGATTAAGCTCATAATGAAGCGAGCTCGAACTCGAGGACACGAAGACCGAAGGATCGAGATCGGGCATGACCAACATCGAGCACCGGAATAGTGAGATATCAATGATCGATCATACATCTCGGTGGAAATCTCGGGAGTGATGGAACCGCCAACGGTTATTGACTTCAATCATGGATTTTATTTCCGAAATTAGAGTTGTACCTTATTTAGGATTCCTCAAGTATATAAAGAGGAAACTTTCTCATTTGTAATCATCATATTCATTCACTGAGAATAACAATACGCTGCTCTTTACTTGCTTACATTTTTCTGCTATTCTTATTGTTCTTAAACATCTGATCTCGAGCTTGTTCCCAGTCGAGGTCGGCATATTGCTACAACACTGGTTTGATTTATTTTTATCGTTCAATTCATTTAATTAATTTGTTATTTATCAATTGATAATCACGTATCCTTAAAACCACCATACAAATTTAATTGTTACTCGTATTTCAAGGTAAACAACAATTCTTATATCCAAACGCCCACTAACTTGATTCATTTCAGTTTTTGCTTTTATTTCCAAATTCCAATGCTGCTCCGGCGAGTTTAGATTTTAGACTGGATAAGATTCTTATCAAATTGGAATGCTTTTCTTTTGCCAGTGGCAATACTTATTTCACAAGGGACCTGTAGTTTTTTAGTTTGGGAAATTTAAAATGATGTCGTTATAGGCATTAGTCGAGGTATAGGTAAGTTGGTCCGGACACCTCAATTATAAATAAAATTAAGTTGTTTCAAATTAGAGGGATGCAAATAACCAAAGAGTAAACAATTCGGAATTTTTTTGTTTCAGAAAAAGGTTAACCTAAGAGTTAATGTGGCCAAATTTGATTAATAAAAAAAATATAATGTGATATAGTGTTCAATTCTCATGTCATGGTTGTGACTTTAACAAAATAACACAACTTTCCTCATTGCCTCACCTTTGTATAATAGTTTTGCCTATTTATTTTCTTAAAGATTAAAAAATTACTGCAAGAATTTTAAGTAGTGGAGCTAGTACTTTTTTTTCTTTTCATTTTTACGTTTCTCAAGTTAATTTTTGAAAGATGAATTTTTTCTCCTCGAAGACCTAATTAGTTACCTGGGGGAATCTTACGTAAATGTCCCAAATAAGTCTCAGCTTACCGATATTTAGCCATTAATCATATACTTATCAAAACTAACCAAGCACATATAAAAATTAGAAACCCAAATATATAAGATTATTTCTCTCCAAGAATCACACGCAAAAATCTCCGTCCATATTATTAAGCGTGATCAACAACATTAGATGCAAGACGGAAAGAAAATTTCATGGATAAGGTAGCAAATAAGGTGATGAAATACAAAAATATATAAATACAATATTCCAAAAATCTAAGAAAAAAAGGACTTTTTTCAATGGGTATAGTTGAACTTCACTGAGGGATGATCATGTGATACACATTTGATACATTATGAGTCAATATACAAAATTTGAGAAAGATTGGAGATGATTTCGACTGATTTGGTATCAAAATTTGTAGTTAAAATACAAGTGATCGTAGCATGATTAAGCGGCGAAGGGCTAAGAAAACCTTCTGCACCCTTTGAAACTCGATGTCCTCTTCAAGGTTAGCTCAATTTATGAGTCCCAAGGGGTTGACAAGCAACGCCCCTTGGCCTCCCTTCTCTTCAGCCACAATTTCATTCACTCCAGCCACTTGTTTATCGCTGGCCATGTCGCGCCCTCTTTTTCTCACGAAATCGGGTTTCAACACGTGACAACTCTTTTAAATGGGTATTAAAAGAGAAGAGTCGCCACATAAGAATTATTAAGGTGTGTTAGGGCACCTATCTGGAAATGACTCTGAATTGACTAGTCAATGTCACCAAAGATCGGGTAAGGGATGAAATTACCTCAAAGAGAAGGTGTTAGGCACCCTTCGAGGTCCACAAATGTGGGTCCTGGCCAAACATACAACTATGTGGGTTATGTAATTAGACTAAGTGATCAAACAAAATAAAGGTCGGGGAAGTTCATTATAACACAATTGGTACAAATCTTTAAGAGCTACAAGATATAAATACAATGTTTGAATAATTAAATGTAGATATAAAGAAGGGAAGGGGGTCCTAAGTTTTTTAGCCTTAAGGATCACCCCCTGCAACATAAATAATACTTCGCAACTTTTTTTAGATAGGAGTTGCTAATATTATTTAGCGGGCACAGACTATCATCTTCTGTTACCCAATTACTATGTTAAAGTTGTTTACCTACATGCGCTCTAATTCAGTTCTAGGTCGTATCCTATGTGCGTACTACCCGTCCCATGCCTATGGTCCAGGAGGTATTAGATCTCTATTTGGGTGGTTCTAGACTTCACTTAGGTTGCTCAAAATGATAAATCAACCTACATTCAAAACATGTAGGACTTCATGTAAAGACAAATAAAGGCCAAAGTTAGATTTCACACATTAACGACAAATGCACACGGGCAATTTAGGTAGTACATAGTTTCAGAATTAAGACTTAATCCTATAGGTATGGTTTTTAGGTGATTCTAAATTCTAGCACCGTGTGTGCAACATTATTTCACCCAATGGCTTAGGTGAGGAGGCAGTGAACTATTTGTAAGCTTAGAACTAGTAGTACTGATTTTATAAATATGCACCTTAGAAAGGTGGCATTGTACTATAGGCATGATTTCTAGCAGTAGCATAGATAAGCACTGAAACAATATGGAGAGTCCAACATTAACAAGTTGATTTCATAAACAATTTTAAGCGAGTGACAATATCCTATAGGCGGGACTTCTAACAATTAACAATCAAACCTGATCTTTTATAACACTTTATCCCTATAGGCATGTTATCTAGGCGGGGCATTATGATAACAATAACAATAGCTAATTAGTCATTAAGGTCCTATAGACATTATTTCTAGATGGGCTTTAATTATCCTACAAGCATGCTGTCCAATGATACATAGCAGTAGACATGGGAAAAAAAATAGAGTACTTAAGCTCATGCTTTGATAGTAAACAGGTTGAGTGAGTGTATGATTGCTATGGGCATGGTTTCTACTAGTGTGCAACATATGAGAATCAAAATAACAAGTAGAGCACATAAGTCATATAGGCATGCTCTCTTCCCATTGTGCGAGAATTAAGATACCCTGCCCTTTTTTAATTAATAACCCTGTTTGTTCAATTACAATATTATTACATAACCAGAATAAAATTTGAATAATTACATAAGAAGACCACTATAAGCCCAGTATAGATAACTAGTATTTCCAGGCCTTCGAGAGCTCCAGTAGACTTGAATTCCCGACTCATAAGATCAGTCTAGTAAGTCTGGATAAAACATCCAAGCCTAGCATCACATAGAACCAAATGAAGGACACTGTCACACAAGCAATTGACTATGTGTTGAGCAAGTTGAATAGAGTAGAAAGTCAACATACCTATTTCTTATGACTATAACATTGATTATCATCAAGACGCATAAGCAAGTTCATGTGGCATGTTGGAAGGACACACATAAGAAAATTCATGTTTGCATTTTTGACATGATTGATCATCATAGGATAACAAACTATTTATAAAGATGTTTTAAACACAGACATGGTCAAAAGCAACTTAAGACAATTTCAAGCAGGGAATCTAGTTACGAATGTTGAAGGATCAACAAAGGATGACCTTAATAGGGTAATTTAAGCCTATGGCATGACAAAAATAGGTTCATAACAAGGGAAGAGTATAACATGTACAACATTAATAGAGTTGAAGAGGCATGACATGGGAATTAACAAGATAAGCATGCTAAGTTTTCCAAGAGACAATTCCATTGTGAAACATGCTCCAAACTTAATCTACATGGATTCTAGCCTGAGGTTCTCCGTCATGATAGTGTAATAGAGTCATAATTTGAGATCCTAATAAACCTAGAAAACAAGATAGTAAGTAGGATCTGCAATGGTCAACAAACAACCTAACATGCTGAGTATAACCTAAAGATCCCAAAATTCCAAAGAACTCATGGCAGAAAAGTATAGCAACTTAAGGTTAATAGAACATGCACACTCTAAGGCTTGTGCCAGTTGACTATACATAACCGAAGAGGCTAGGTATATTGAAATTCAACTAAAAGCTTAAGGCAATGCTAAAGAGTGCAGGATTGGGAAAAACACAATAGAGCTACCTATTAGACTAAACATTGAGACAGTAATTGACACATAAGGTTCGTGCGAGCATAAAGCAGGAAAACAGTAGAGCATACATAAAGCACTCATCGGAAAAGAGTTTACTCAAATAAGTTCTGGGCAGGTGATAATCCTCTAAGAGTTACAATATAAGAAATCTAGGCAAGACATGTGAAAGGATTTAAATAACAAGGGTCAAATAGTAGAGCAGGTTTAAGGGAATCATTCGAGTTACACTTATAAAATAGGCATGCACCAAAACACAAAATCAAAGTAAGTTCAGGTATGAAAATGTCACGACCCCAAATCCTAATAGGCCGTGATGGCGCCTATCGTGGAACTAGGTTAGACGACCATCATTTTACTACGCATTTATTCAATTATAACAGTTCACAATATAACAATAAAAAACAGTCATAATAAAGAAATAAATTACATAAGTCTAACGCCCCCATAATGAACTAAACCACTCTAAACAACCTCCTAGACTGGAGTCAATAGTCATGAGCATCTAAGAGTAAATAAATTTAACTCTGCTAAAACTATAGTATATGTCTCTGAATCAAATACTAAAGCTAAATAGGGAAAGTAAATGGAGAAGCTGTGGACGCTGGACAGCTACCTCGAAATCCCGTGAAATGCCGCTATCGAACCTGCGTCAGCTACTTCTGCGAGCTAGTACCTGGATCTGTGAACAGAGGCACATGGAGTCTTTATGAGTACGCCAACTCAGTAGTAATGAATATAAATCAGAGTCTGAGTAATACAAACACGTAGCACAAATACACAATTCCACAAAACCAGTAAAACACCAAGTCACCATGTAGCATTCATCAAATAATAAGTTCGAAATCAGTTTCCAGAAATCCTTTGAAAACAAGTACAATATCAGTATATCTCAGTACAATTCTCAGTGAAAACCAGTTTGAAAACGAAGTAAATCATAGTTCGAAAACTCAGTAAAAATCTTCATAAAAATGCCCCTCGAGCCAAAATCATTTATCGTAACCATTCATAAAGCATCCTCACCATCACTCAATATCAGCCCATCAGGCATCCTCACAGTCACTCAGTATCAGCCCATCAGGCATCCTCACAGTCACTCAGTAACAGCCCATCAGGCATCCTCACAGTCACTCAGTAACAGCCCATTAGGCATCCTCGCAATCACTCAGCATAAGCCCCGCGGGCATCACTCAATCGGTACCGGCGCTCACTGGGGGTGTGTACAGACTCCGGAGGGGATCCTACAGCCCAAGCTCTATATAACAAGAGTCATTACGGCATAAATCACTCACAACATAGGCCCGCAGCCTCACTCAGTCAGACACTCTCAATTTGCCCATCAGGCCATAAATATACCGGGTTCTCGACCCAAAATCAGTGTTTCATTTTTCAATAAATAGTATCAAAATACTCCGTGTGTCAAAACAATTTATCATAAAAAGATTGAGTGAAAAATCACAACATATCAGTGAGGAAAATATAGTAAACACATCCCCCAAGGGGTAAACAGATCGGCACTAGGCCCCAAACATGGCTTACAACCCAAAACATATCATAAATATATAAATACTATTTAAGCAAAGGCTTAAAAATCGATTTTGCAACTCAATAGTGGCCTAAATAGGAAATATGTTCCAAAGTTTCCACCTTTTTATTTCAAAACCCGTGAAAGGGTGCATAGTCCGGGGTTTCATACCCTTAGGACAGGATTTAAAGACATTACTTACCTCAAAACTAGCCCAGAATTATTCCGCGATGCGCTTGCCTCTCGAATCAACCTCTGAAGGCTCCAAATCTACCAAGTTTAGATTTTATCATCAATATGAGCTTAAGGAACGAATTCCAATCGAAAGATATTAAATTTAGCTCAAACATCCGAAATTGGTCACTGCCCCAGTAAGAAGTTCGTGAGGTGCCGCAACCCGACCCCCGGGCCCGCATCTCGAAACTCAAAATTTTTTATACCAAAATATTCTTCGTTCTCTCACGAGTCCGTACATATAAAGAACACCAAAATCGGAGTTCATTTGGCCCCTCAAATCGACCCTTGAAGGTCTCATAATCTAAAGCCCTAAAACCCTATTTTTCTACTGATTTTCCATGAATTTAAACTGGTTTTATGCTCTATAATCACCCATAATCGAGTTTTAATGATTAGAACACTTACCTCTATGAAGAACAAGAATTTCCCTCTCCAAAATCATCCCCAAAAGCTCCTTTCCGTACAATAATGGTTAAAAATAAAGTCGAAGTCGCGGAGGGTTTGTTTATATTTTCTGAACAGTGGTTCCGCACCTGCGGCCTCTTAAGCGCACCTGCGGACCCGCACCTGCGATCCCAGGTCCGCACCTGCGCATACGACTTAACCTCCCAATTTCCGCACCTGCGATGGCTTCTTCGCACCTGCGCTTCCGCAGGTGTGACCACTCGTCCGCACTTGTGACCCCTTCACGAACAGCCAAACTCTGCACCTGCGGACCTCGCGCCTGCGGTCCTCCTTCCGCAGGTGCGGCCACACCAGCAGCAGCTTTGCTGCATTTTCCCATGTTCAACCCTCCGTTAACCATCCGAATTCAATCCCGAGCCCCTCGGGACCCCAACCAAACTTTCCAACATATCCCATAACATCATTCAAACTTAGTTTCACTCTCAAAACACAAAAACTAACATCAAAATACAAAATTTACATCGGATTCAAGCCTAAGAACTTTGATATTTCTAAAATCCACCAACGATGCCGAAACTATCTAAAACAACTCCGATTGACCTGAAATTTTGCAGACACATCCAAAATGACGTTTCTAACTTGCTCCAACTGTCGGAATTCCATTCGGACCCCGATAGCCTATTTTCCACTGCCGACCGAAAATCGCAAAAAACTAACTTTCGCCAATTCAAGCCTTATTCTACACCGGGCATCACAAAATTATTCTGAACACACTCCTAAGTCCCAAATCACCTAACGAAGCTATCCGAGCCATAAAATTCGCATTCCGAGGTCGTTTACCAATAAGTCGACCCTTAGTTGACTTTTTCCATTTTAAGGCTATTTTCAAAGTCTAATTGACTGAACTCTCACTACAACCATCCGATTTCAAGCCTATAAACTCTAATACATCAAATACAGTATAGCCAATCTATAACAAGTCAATAATAACAATTATAATGCAGGTTTCACGTAACGACATACCGGGTCGTTACATTCTCCCCCTCTTAAACAAACGTTCGTCCTCGAACGAGTCTAGAAACATACCTGGAGTCTCAAACAAGTGAGGATATTTGCTTTGCATCTCCCGCTCGGTCTCCCAAGTAGCCTTCTCTACTGGCTGACCTCTCCACTGCACCTTCACTGATGCTATCTCCTTAGATCTTAGCTTTCTGACCTCACGAGCCAAAATTGCTACTGGCTTTACCTCATATGACATATCACCCTCGAGCTGAACGGTGCTGAAGTCTAACACATGAGAAGGATCACTAACGTATTTTCTGAGCATCGACACATGAAACACCGGATGAACACTCGACAAGCTGGGTGGCAA
>ML253123.1:37648-63891 GCA_005239495.1 Nicotiana undulata | reverse complement strand
TTGATATCTACAAGAACCGTCACGGGCTGGAGAATATGCATGGATTACAGAAAGCTGAATCTTTCCACCCGAAAAGACCACTTCCCACTTCCCTTCATTGATCAGATGCTCGACAGGCTTGCAAGGAGGTCTCACTTTTGTTTCCTGGACGAGTACTCGGGGTACAACCAGATTTCAATTGCCCCGGAAGATAGGGAAAAAACCTCTTTCACATGCCCCTACGGGTGTTTGCCTTTAGGAGAATGCCATTTGGCCTCTGCAATGCACCTACCACATTCCAACGGTGCATGATGGCCATATTCACAGACATGGTGGAAGATATCATGGAGGTATTCATGGATGATTTCTCAGTAGTGGGAAATTCATTCCATGAGTGCCTAGAAAATTTAACCCGTGTCCTAAAGAGGTTCATCGATACAAATCTTGTGCTTAGTTGGGAGAAGTTCCATTTCATGGTACAAGAAGGGATCGTCTTGGGGAACTTGGTGTCAAGTAAAGGAATTGAGGTGGACAAAGCTAAAGTCGATGTGATAAAAAAACTTCCACCTCTCGCATCAGTCAAAGCTATACGTAGATTCCTTGGGCATGCCGGGTTCTACCGACGATTCATCAAAGATTTCTCCAAGATCACCAACCCACTCTGTAAGTTGCTTGAAAAAGATAACCCCTTTGTGTTTTCTGATGATTGCAGGGTGGCGTTTGAGGAGCTGAAAAAGCGGCTAGTCACAACACCAATTATCGTTGCCCCTGACTGGGAGCAACCGTTTGAAATCATGTGCGATGCCAGTGCCTACACAGTGGGATCCGTGTTGGGTCAGCGCAAAGATAAAATAATGCACCCACTTTACTACGCAAGTAGGACTTTGAGTGGAGCTCAGCTAACTACACGGTGACCGAAAAGGAGATGTTGGCAGTAGTTTTCACCTTTGACAAGTTCAGGTCTTACTTGATCGGGTCGAAGGTGATTGTGTACACTGATCACGCAGCCATCAGATACTTGGTTGATAAGAAAGAGTCCAAGTCGTGCCTAATTCGTTGGGTGTTTCTTCTTCAAGAATTTGATTTGGAGATTCGTGACCGCAAGGGCATGGAGAACCAAGTTGCTGACCACCTGTCACGTCTTGAAGGTGCTGAGAATGCAATTGAATCGGAGGATATTCTGGAAACCTTTCCAGACGAGTAGCTACTCGCCACGAGCGTGGAAGATGTGCCATGGTATGCTGACATTGCAAACTACCTGGCAAGCGGTATTGAACCTTATGAACTCTCCTCTGTCCAAAAGAAATGATTTTATCGTGATTGTCGCAATTACTATTGGGATTAACCTCATTTGTTTATAATAAGTATTGATAACATGATCCGGAGGTGTGTCCTCGAGATAGAACAATATGCTATTTTGCAGGCTTGTCACACATCACCATATGGAGGTCATTTTGGAGGAGTTCGGATAGCAGCTAAGGTATTAGAGGCCGGTTTCTACTGGCCGACTGTGTTCAAAGATGCTCACCAATGGTTTAAGGGATGTAATGAGTGCCAAAGAACGGGGAACATATCCCGTCGACATGAGATGCACATGAACCCAATACAAGAAGTGGAGGTGTTTGATGTGTGGGGGATTGACTTCATGGGTCCCTTTGTCAACTCCTATGGCAATAAGTACATACTTGTTGCTGTAGACTACATGTCTAAATGGGTAGAAGCTGCAACGTTCCCCACCAATGATGCAAGAGTGTTGGTGGGGTTCTTGAAGAAAAATATATTCACCCGATTCGGGATTCCAAGGGCCACTATTATTGACGGAGGCACGCACTTCTACAATCATGTCTTCTAGAAGCTACTGGCCAAGTATGATGTGCGCTACAAGGTGGAAACCCCTTATCACCCCCAGACGAGTGGGCGGGTTGAGGTATCAAACCGTGAAATAAAGAGTGTGCTGACCAAAACAGTAAACGCCACAAGAACTGATTGGGCGAAAAAGCTTGATGACGCACTCTAGGCCTATAGGACTGCATTTAAAATACCAATTGGTATGTCTCCGTACAAGTTGGTATTTGGTAAGGCCTGTCACCTGCCTGTAGAGATAGAACATCGAGCTTGGTGGGCATTGAAGCAGTTGAACATGGGTCTTGATGCTTCGGGAGAAAATCGAGTCACAGAGCTGCATAGTTGGAGGAATTCTGATATCAAGCATTTGAAAGCACAAAGTTATATAAGGAGAGAATGAAGAGGTTGCACGACAAAAACATTGTGGACCAAAATTTCAAACCCAGAGACAAAGTGTTGCTCTATAATTCAAGAATGAGATTGTTTTCGGGTAAGCTCAAGTCCCGATGGTCTGTTCCATTCAAAGTGGTCGAAGTGTCTCCCTCTGGCGCTGTGGAGATTGCTACTGAAGATGGGTCCAACGCCTTCAAGGTTAATTGACAAAGACTAAAACCGTATGTGGGGATGAATGAGACCAAGGAATTGTCTATGGTGCATCTTGTTGAACCATAGAGGTTGAGCGAGCCTTAAATGCGCTCATTCTGCGTTGTGTCGCGACGTTAAATCAGGCGCTTCATGGGAGGCAACCCATTGATTGTTGTATTCGTCGTGCCACGACGTTAAATCAAGCGCTGCGTGGGAGGCAACCCATGATTTTAGTGTTTTCTCTTTTGTTGTGTAGTGATTGATGTACATACATCTAACAAGTTTTTGAGTGTGCAGGACAAGCTTGGAGGTGTGTTGAGCAAAGACGTGGTCATTAACAACTTTGGTAAGGTAACAATATGAAGAAAATGCACTACGAGGTAATATGGGCCACCGCGGCGCGACCGCGGTGACAACTGAAGCTTCAATGTTGTTTCTCGTACGCCCTTCACCGCGGCCGCGGCGCAACCGCGGCGAAAGTGCACCTCTCTGAACCTCGCGCGACCGCGGGGTTTTTCAAACTCTCTGGATCTCGCGCGACCGCAGTGAAATTTCACCTCTCTGAATCGACTGCGACCGCGGCGTGACCGCGGCGGGCCAATCTGCTGCCCAGGTAAGTCAGTTTGTAAATAATTTTTTCTTTTCTTTTATTTTTTTTATTTCCCCCCAACCCCCACCCCTCACCCTTTTTTTTCCTAATAACCCACATGTTTCCACCACTTTCCCCTTCTTCTAAACCCTACCCCCAAATCCCCTCATCTTCTCTCTCAAAAACCCAAGACTCATCCACAGAAGATCCCCCTCTTCCCCTTCCCCCCAACACCCCACGACTCTCTCTCTCTCTCCCTTTCTCCTCCCAACCTCCATTGTTGTCACCCACATCTTCACTCAAGTAAGTATCTCTTTCTCTCTTCTCCTCTTATTCTTGCTTTTATTTTTATATTGGGTAGTAGATCTTTGTTGTATTGTTGTGTAATGGTGGTTCTTCACCACCTCTTGCTCATTTTTGGTGGGTATTTGTCTCTATAGACTTGATTTTGGTTGGTTGATGTATGTTTGACAATGGTGGGGTGAAATTTGAGTAAGTTGGGGTGCGAATGGTACTTGCGTGTAGTTGAAAAATTGGGAAGAGTTATTCCATATGGGGCCAATATATGTTTGTTACAAATTATGCCCACGTGGTGTTTGTAAAAAGGCCCCATTGAGCAAATATTGGGCATTGTGACCATCGTGGTGGTGAAGTCTGAGTAATCACCTGATAGGCACACAACTTGAAAACTCTCTAACTATTGTCCTTCTTGTCCCAGGTACCATGGCTCACTCACGCAAAAGAAGAAACATAGAAAGCACTGTCCAATTTGACTCAACCTGATTTGTCTCTAAAGCAGCTGAGGATAGGTATGATGCTAAGTCCGCCCGGAAGATGATTCATGAGGTTCAAATTGACAGGGCATCTTTACAGCATGAGAGCCCAGAAATGTACACTGAAATTAGGAGGCGCCAATTGGAAGTGTTCTTTGACGAACCTGAGGAAGCTAACATTCTGATGGTTCGGGAATTCTACGCGAATTTCTCGGAGCATGTGAACCGGGTAGTCACTGTCCGGAAACAAGGGTGAATGCCTCACTGGAGGCCATACGTCAGGTTTACAGGATGTCTACCTTATCTGGGGATGTTGATCATTACCAACTCAATCAGCAACCACCAGTCAACTGGGCCATGCTCGTGCAATCAATTTGTGTGGGAGGGGCGCCCATATGGGTCAAAGAAGGCGTCACACTGAACTTAAATTCCTTCACTTGGGAAGCCAAGTGCTGGTTCATAATTATCTGTAGCCGCCTGCTGCCCTCCAGCAATACCACCGATGTCAACCCCACTCGGGCACGCTCAACTATATTTAATAAAAGACTAAGCGGGCGTTGCAAATATAATCTGAGTATTTAGTCCAGAGTCGAATCCCACAGGGAACTAACGTATCAAACGTTGTTGTTAGACTACTAAATTCTTAACAATCAACTTTCCCAAAAGTTATAAATATCACTTTGTGTTATTTATACTATTACAGTTGAACAAAAATAATAAACTAGAGATTAACTAACAATAATAATTAAACAATGATGATAAAGGTCCAAGGTTATGGTTTCCCCCGTTGGTAAAATTCCTTCTTGTGTATTTCCTATAGTTTTGACTTAGTTGTCTCTATCAATCATGAACACTCCAGTTATCATAAATCTCTCTCAAGTAATTATGATAATTTACTAGATTCACTCTCTCAAGTTACGCTAGCTAGATTGCATTACAGTTCACTTTAGATTGCACCCGAGGTATCGTTATTTCTAATCCAACCTCTAAGCCCTAGGTTATGACTCTCGCCTATACTCCGGGAGTGGTGTTGTTCAAACAACTACCTAAATATGCACTCTCTCTCAAGTAGATACATAATAAATAGGAACAGCTAATTGAGGGCCCTTCAATCAACTACAACAAGAACGTAGTTGAACAAAGAGAGATTAACAACCAAACAAAACTATATTAATATCACAATTAGTTCATCCCCAACGGGTTCCACCAAAACCTTAGATTAGAAAAGTTAGCTACTCATGCTCAAGAACAATAAAAACCCAAAAGAAATCATAATCCTCAAAAGAAAGATTAAAGGAAGAAAATATAAAACTCTAGTGGTATCTTGTCTTCTCACAATGAGTCTTGCCTCCTACTTGAGTCTAAAAACAAGAATATCCTTCTCTTGGGCGGATTTACAATGTTTAAATAGGGTTTTGCAATTTATTCCCATGTTTTGCACTTAAGTCCTTCAGTTTTTCAGGTCTGTCAGTTGTCGCCCGCGCCGCGGTAGGAACACGGCGCTACCGCGGTGGACTACGTGTACTCTGCTTCGGTTATTTCTCCACCGCGATCCAGCCGCGGTCGCGGTGGACCATGTTCCAACAATTTTAGCTCTTTCGCTTGTGCTTCCTCACGGGTTCTTCTCGATTGGCCTCAAACTCCCTTACTTGACTCCAAATTGCTCCAAAGTATCTTCTAGCATAGAATACACCCTGCAAAGCAGAAAACACTATTCAAAGAATTTTGTTATCAATATTTACATTCAAAACATAATAAAATATAATTCATTAGGGGTAAAAATATAGTCTAATTCACCTATTATCAGGTCAATATTGCTTTTTTCTAAAATTAAGGTATTTGGCCAAGCTTTTAGAAGAAGAAAAAAATACTTTTGAACAAAAGCAGAAGTAGATTTTGAGAAGCAGAAAAAAATAGTTCTTCGCAAAAGCACTTATTGAAAAATACTTTTGAGAAAAATATACTTAAAAGCACTTTTTAAAAGTTTGGATAGATATTAATTGCTGCTCAAAAATGATTTTCAAATTGATTTACCAAATACAAAATATTTTTCACAAAATATTTTTTTGAAAAACACTTTAAAAAAATATTTTTCAAAATAAACTGATCTTAGAAACTTGGCTCCTCTCGCTTAATTATTAGATAATTTAAATCATACAAATAGTCATTCAATAGTTAGTGTCATGAAAATCTATCAAATTTTCAACACTTCCAACTTCCACGAACAAAAGGAAACCCATTAACTACACTAAGTTTAAAGATTCTATAGAGAAAGATATAACATAATCTAAGAAGAAAGGGCAGTTCTGTAATTTTTTAGTATTAGTTAATTAATTATTAACTACTAATCATAGATGTTAGAGTTAGTTAGAAAAGAGTATAATTACTCTTATATATACACTCTTACAATGTACAGATGAACTAAGGGAAATAGAATCTTTTCTTTCTCTCCTCATACGCTCGTCTTCATCACTCTACTCTTTCTCTTCTTTCTCTTCTTCTATTTTCTTCAAACTGGGCAAGAATCAATTAATTAGTTCATGGTATCAGAGCGATTCAAGCTAATTCACAAAACTTGAAATTCGATTCTGCGTTCTTTTTCGCTAATTATCCAAAGCTTTAAGTCAATTGTGGATTGTTTCAATCTCTTGAAGAAATCTTGCTTGTTGTGGCGATTAATGAACAACAATCTGTCCCATCTAGAAATCAGACTTCAAATCCCCATCGAGGAGGTTTGCATGCAACATCTCCAAGAATTGATTACAACCATCCACTATTTTTTAGCCCATCAGATGTAAGTGGTATAAAAATTAGATCATTTCAATTAAATGGCATTGAAATCTATTCTCTATGGTTTCTATCTATGAGAATGGCATTATTAGGAAGGAATAAGTTGGGGTTAGTTTATGGAACTTGTTCCAAAGAAAGTTTCCCGGAAAATTTGTGGAATCATTGGGAAAGAGTGAATGCAATTGTGCTTTCTTGGTTAATGAACTCTGTTAGTAGTGGCTTAATTGAGGGTATAATGTATGCCTCAAGTGCTCAAATCGTGTGGAGTGATTTGCATGAAAGGTTTGATAAGTAGATGCTTCAAGATCATACATTTACATAAAGAAATTGCCACACTTAGCCAAGGAACGACATCCGTGTCTTCATATTTTTCAAAGCTTAAAGACTTGTGGGAGGAGTTTGAAGCGTTGGTTCCTGCTCCTGGGTGTGATTGTCCAAAGTCAAGAGACTTTGTAGTTCATTTGCAAAAATTGAAATTGTTTCAGTTCTTGATGGGGTTGAATGATTCCTATAGTCAAGCTAGGAGTCAAATTATGTTGATGAGTCCAATGCCAATAGTTAACCAGGCATATGCTATGATAATCGGTGATGAGAGTCAAAAGTCAGTCGCAGCCAATGCTGGTTTACTAGGAACAGATCCTACATCTGGAACTGGACAATATGATGTGGCAATGTACACCAAGACTGGAGGAAATTTTCAAAAAACCATAAAGAATTTCAATCAATTCTGTGAGTTTTGCAAAATGAAAGTTCATTCTAAAGAAAATTGTTACAAGATTTTAGGCTACCCTCCATAATACAGACCAAGAAAGAAGAGTGCAATTACTCATAGTGCATACAGTGTGTTACCTGATATGAGTATTCAAAACAATTAGCTACCAAGAGGGAATTGGAATGAAAACAATTCACAAAATTCTCAGTTGACAAGTGGTGTTCTAAGTACTAATAACTCACAGAATATTGGGCAAGTGAACAACACTTCTTGGATGGGGAACTGCACATTCACCAAAGAGCAGTATGATCATATTGTGCAACTTCTAAGCAAAGATAATTCAAGTTCTGCTTCTGCTTCGGCAACTCCATCAGCTAATGCAACATGTATACCTTGTGTTTTGTTAGCTTCTTATTGCTTACAAGAATGGATAATAAACACAGGGGACGCAAACTATATGGTAGCTGATCTAGAGCTATTGAATAAGGCTTTATTAGTTCAAACAAGCCAGCTAAAGAAATTACATCTATCTAATGGAGAAACTACTCAAGTTACTCATATTGAACTAGTACTTTATCAGATCAAAACACAATAACTAATGTGTTCTACATTCCTCAATTCAAATATAATATTCTATCTGTCTCTAAAGTAACTAAGGAGTTGAAATGTTCAATTGCTTTCTTCCCTGATTTTTGTGTGTTTCGAGAACTCTTCAGTGGGAGGGTGAAATCGATTGGTAGAGAAGACAATGGTTTGTACATTCTCAGTAGACAAATTGATGTTTTAGACGTCAATACCCCACAAGAATATAGGTTAAATGTGTGGTACCCAATTTTTCGAGTGTTGTCTCACAAGAAGAACCTGGTTCTTCTTTGTGTTCCAACTTCTACTGGTGCGGAATAATAAAAGCAGTAAATTAAAAACACAGATATTTTTACGTGGAAAACACCTGGCTCAAAAGGTAAAAAAACCACGACCTAATCCTCAGTAGGATTTGCTCAAACTCTTCACTAAAAACTCTGAGCCAAACGGACTTACAAAATAAACTCTTTTGTAATCCTAGGACTAACTCTAATCCATTTGTATCAACTAGCCTCTAGCTAATTTCTATAAGCTTCAAGTTAACTCTAACTTGAACAATGTGTACCTACCTATTACAATTGCTTCTAAGAAAGCTGAAAAAATACAATGTTAAAACTCCTACTACAATCAACTAGACTCAATACACAAACGATGGAACTGGTTCTTCTAGTTGATCTGTAGCCTTTGTATCGCACAATAATTCTGCTTGAAAAATAACTCTGGGAATTTTGCTTTCATATCTTGATTCACTTCAGTACTTGTGCGTGTTCAATTTCAGCAGGAATACTTCAAGTATTTATAGAGTCAGTAGTTGAGTTTGTCTTTCAATTGAAAGAGTTCGAATTAAACTCAACTTCCTTCCTTTGTTACTATCCGTGCTGTCACGACCCAAATTCCCAACCTCAGGGATCGTGATGGCGCCTAACACCACACTTGCTAGGCAAGCCATTGTTAGAAATCGATTAACTAATTTCCTTGATTAATTACTTGAGCATAAATAAATAAATTCCAATTGAGCCTAATTAAAATAATTCCAAACAAAATAAAATAAAATGATAACAATAATCATTTAAATAAAACGAATCACGAACTAATTATGTAAACAACTCTAAGACTACCCCAGGGTCTGGTGTCACAATTCACGAACTACTAAAGAATACTACAAATAATGGCCGAAAGAAGTAGTGTAACTGTTCTGAATATAATAAAACAGTGTAACGAAGAATAGGAGAAGACTCTCGGAATATGCGAACGCCGGCAGATGTACCTCGTGTCTCCATACGAATCGGGTGGTCGTCCTGGAATCCTCTACTGCTGATTGATACCTGGATCTGTGCAAAAGAGCACAAAGTGTAGTATCAGTACTGAGTAAGTGTCGAGCCTAACCTCGGCGAAGTAGTGACGAGGCTAAGGCGGGGGTTTAACATCAAACACGTAATATTAATATATATACGATAACACAATAAAACAATTCTACACGAACAAGAAAAATATATCTGAGACGATAATTATAAAACAGGAAGGAAATCTAAACACATCAATTCAAATACTACAACAATAACAAAATAACACAACTGCCTCTTTCAGGCCTCAACGATAACCAATCCTCAAAATTTTCAAGTTCTCAAACTTTATCTTTGAATAAAAGTAGTGCCAAAATATAAAAATAGTAATATAAAATAGAAAGTTTCAAATCTTTATTTTTCAAGAAAAACCCACAACAGTAAAATATAAACATTTAGCTTTTCAAATCTTTATTTTCATTGAAAATCAGTAAAAATATAAATGTCCTCCCTTATCGCTTCTTGTTGCGGCGTGCAACGCGCTCCCACATGTCCTCCCTTATTGCTCCTCCCTAAATATATCACCCTTATTGCTCCTGTTGCGGCGTGCAACCCGATCCCACCTTTCCACCCTTATCACTCCTTGTTGCGGCGTGCAACCCGCTCNTTTTCAAATCTTTATTTTCTTTGAAAATCAGTAAAAATATAAATGTCCTCCCTTATCGCTCCTTGTTGCGGCGTGCAACCCGCTCCCACCTGTCCTCCCTTATTGCTCCTCCCTAAATATATCACCCTTATTGCTCCTGTTGCGGCGTGCAACCCGATCCCACCTGTCCACCCTTATCACTCCTTGTTGCGGCGTGCAACCCGCTCCCACCAGACATACCATATCAATTTATTCATAAAAAATTTCACAATTCAGGCCAAGCCTTTCACAATACTGTTATTTTTACAATTTCAAACAGAAAATCATATAGCTCGTAAGCTTTAACCAATATCATTTCACAATAAAACAAACCAGAATATAAGTAAACACTGTAACACTGTCAATCCAGCTCAGTCTTTTTATACTATGATAAACTCAAGAGAACATCTAACATTTTTAACACACTTACAACAATAATTGGAAATAACTCAATGAAACACAATAAACACGCGAACCTCAACAATTATAAATAATAAACTGAATTTTTTTTATAATCTCATCAATAACCTCTCAACCATGAAACCAACAGGAATATCAAAATATATTTATTTATTTCATAAAAACAATACCAAACCTCTCAACCATGTTTATATGACAAGGGAACCAGTTCAAACAACCAATACTCTTTCCAAATAGTCACAACGATAACTAACAACAATTCAACAAGGTCAAATAGTCATAGAAACAATAATGAACATGTAACAGTTAAAACAATGATCAAATAAGTGGAAACGGGAAAGGGGATCATGTTTAACAAACGATTTGGTGGTGCATAGATACTCGTCTACCACACCTATACACCACACCCATGCAATTCACGTAGCAAACAAGTGGGGAGTCCTATTCCCTCAAGCTAAAGTTAGGCCAAACACTTACCTCAATTCCGCAGGCCACTCACAGCTCAATTATTGCTTTTCCTTTTGAATTCACCTCTAAATTGCTCGAATCTAATCAAAATTAACTTAATATCATTAACTAATGCTAAAGGAACTAACTTTATTGAAAAATATAATTTTTCCTAAGTTTTCTCAAAAAAAGTGAAAACCCGACCCCGGGCCCGCTTGGTCTAAACTCGGGGTTCGGACCAAATTACGTTTACCCATTCACCCACGAACCCAAATATACAATTAATTTCGAAATCCGACCTCAATTCGAGGTAAAGATTCGATTTTTATAAAATTCCCTAATTCTACCCAAACCCTCAATTTTTACCATGAAAATTCTTAGTTTTTGATTTAAAAGTGATGAAAAACAATGGGTAATTGAAGGAGTAAAGTTTAGAATTGATTACCTATGACTTGGGGATGATATTTGGTGAAGAAATTCGTTCCTAGGGCTGTGGGGTTCGAAAATTTGAAGAAGAAGAAGTCTACCCGTTATGTATTTATTTTTCTGCCAGCTATTCTGTCTCGTATCGCGTGCCAAACAATCCCTAAACTCGATTTTCTTGTGTCCAATGGATTCCTTGTGAAATTCTAATGAATTTAGGCTTTTGAATCACTCAATTTGACCTTATAATGAAGGAGATATGTAGGTTTTAAGATTTGCAAATAGTGCAGGTTTTTAATACGCCGTCAGGGGCAAATTCGTAATTAACCAGAAAAATCTGGGCAACCTTGGTAAAATGGCCATAAAATCCTCATACGATGTCCAAATTCGATGATTCTTTTTGCTACGGGTCCGTAATTACGATACGGATCTAATACTTCATTCAAAACATAAATCGGAGCTCATTTGTTCAATATGATATCATTTATGCTTGAAGAAACGACGTCGAAGCATAAGAAAGAACGAGCGCAACACAACCCAAACCTATTTGAAACTCACCCGAGCCCTCGGGGCTCTAAATCAAACATGCACGCAAGTCTAAAAGCATAATATGGACTTGCTCCTTCGATCAAATCATGAAAATAACATGTAAAACAACGAATTAAACCTCAAAACTCATTATTTTCCTCAAGAACACTTATAGTTCATAACTTTTCAACCGGATGTCCGAATCACGTCAAACGAACTCCGTATTTCACCAAATTTCACAGGCAAGGCCTGAATATCATAACAAATCTGTACCGGTCTCCGGAACCAAAATACGGGCCCGATACCAATTACTTCAAACATTAATCCTTTTAATTATTTCATAAATATTTCAGCAAAATAATTTCTTTCAAAAATTAATTTCTAAGGCTTGGGACCTCGGAATTCATTTCCGGGCATACGCTCGGGTCCCATATTTTACTGTGGACCTTTCGGGATTGTCGGAACACAAATTTGAGTCTGTTTACTCAAAATGTTGACTCAAGTCAACTAAAACCAAATTTTGTAATTCTAAAAATTATTGTTTCTTATATTTTAACATAAAAGCTTTCTGGTTTCACGCCCGAACTGCGCACACAAATCGAGGTAGTTAAAATTAATCTTTTTATGGCTAGTAAGCCTAGAACGGAGTCTAAATTCATAAAATGACCCCTTGGGTCATCACACGTGCTGAATTCAACTTTTATCCTCTTTATTAGTTTGCAACCTTTTCACATTAGGAGACAATCTCTTGGTTCATTGATACTTCACAATCACATTTATCTCCTATGCATATACGGTTTATGTGCCAGCCATTCAGTTCAAGTATGTGTGCTCTGATGGACCTGGTTCAACTGGTCAAACATTTGTCAATCTTCAAAACTATGCAGTGACTTGGGTCAACAAATTCCCCCTTTTTGATGATGACAAACTCTGTGCTTCTCCCTGGATACACTTTAAACACTTTGTATGTTTTTAAGCATTTATCATAGAAAAACCAGGTTCATTAGGTTATAAATATCACTTGAAATATAAAAGCACTTGTCTTCCCCCTTTTGGCATCATCGAAAAGTTTGCAAAATGATAAACTTACCAGATTTATTAACTATTACTCATGGCCATTTGAGGCAATTTGCAGGTGAAAAACATTATTAATCAACACAAGAAACCAATAAATGTAATCTAAATAAGAAATTGAGACAAGTCAATAACTAAACAGCAAAATTCATTGATTAGAAACGAACATCAAACACCGGACATTTTAAACAAAAACAGCTAAAAACCATGAGCAAAACAGAATTAAAAAATAGAAACAAGTCCAAAAAGACAGAAACAAGTCCCCAAGTGGGCACCGAAGGGTTATTGGGGCTCTGGACAGCCTAAGGATGAGAAGGTGCAGATGAGGTTGTGGTCTTGGTTTGTATAAGAGAAAGCATCTGCTTAAGAACACCCTCATTCTTTTCCTTCTCTTTTGCTAGTTCATCCCTGAGAGCATCCCGCTCAGCTTCAACCTCAATCACACGAGATTTCAAACGAAGGATCTCCATATCCTTGATCTCGCTTTCCTGCACCAGAGTTCTTACTTTGCTGTTGACTGGCTTCTTCCTAGATGAACCAGGTTCATCTGGAGGAACATTGACAATGTAATCACATGTCAGCAAAGTTTCCTTCCCAAAATAATCCTTGGCAGTCGCCATTTCAGCCTTCGTCACATGAATCCCAAAATGTGCAAGCACAACTGTCATAATGAATCCATGTGGGATTGCATGTGCTTTAGTTCCATTCACAACTCTGTCCAAGAGTTGAATGATGAAAGCTGGCCAATGATTTGCTTTACCCTGTATAGACACTCCATCAGAGTCAGATCCATATAGTTGGCTATGTGCCTTCTTTCTTGTCTGGGCAACAGGAATTTGATGACAAACTCGAAGAGCAACTTGTGCTCTGGCTTCATTTCACTTTTGTAGACCGTCCTGGGTTCAATCTCCCTCTCATTGTCACTGAAGAATCTGGTGATGTTGATTGCTGAGGCCATCCCATCTAGAAAAGGCCATTGCTGCCTTGTGTAGTCCTCATAGCCCTCAACTGGTATGTTTAGAATTTCACCGAGCTCTTTAGCATCAAAGGAAACTTGATCTCCTTTGACCATAGAGGTGACCCTGCCGTCTTTGACAATGGCATTTCCCATGAATTCCACCAATTCAGCCCTTGCCAGCCAGCCTTCCATGCGAAGGACCATGTCCTTCCATCCCTGCACGTCCAGAGTGTCCTGTAAGTATCTCATTCTGGGCTCCTCTAGATATTTGAACAACTTGTCCTTCAAGATTGTTCGCTTGCCAAACATTATGATTCTGTCAGTCTCCACATCATCTTCCTTATCCTCTTCTCCACTCCAGTCTGCATCATCAGCTTTCTCCACAATCTTCACTTTCTTTGCTTGGGACCTGGTCCTTTTAACAGGACTTGAAGGTGTGGCAGACACAGCAACTGACTTCTTTGAAGAAGCCTTAGTATTTTTGGGTTTTGGTGTCTCAACCACAACTGGAGAAGGCTGCTCCTCCTGTTGGACCAGGTCCAACGTCTCATCTTCAATTTCAACAGCCTCAACAGGCTCTCCAACCTTAGCTTTACCCTTTGCCGCCTTCTTTCTCTTGCTCTCTTGTAGAGCCTTCTCCAACTTTTCTTCTTCTTCTCTCACAGTATTACGAGTAACATGCACCTTAGGGACAGGAGCATCAGTAGAAACAATAGCTTTTCTCTTCTTTAGAGGAACTGGGGTAGATGCTTTGTTGGACTTCTGAGTCCTCCTTTTCTTGGGGTTATAGGACTCCCCCAGTTTCTTTAGCCTTTCAGCCAATTTCTCGTCCCCAGATGAACTAGGTTCATCTGCTCCTTTCCTCAAGCTTGCTAGACCTACCGCTGCTCCTCAACAACACTTCCCCCTAAATCTGTGACATCTCCTCCAACCTTCTCAAGAATGGGACCACAGATAGCCAATGTAGTACCATCCTCCCCAAATCCCCTTACAGAAGTTTCTTCACCCTCGATCTCAAGAGTTTTACCTTTTCCCAATTTTCTACGCCTATCAGGCACTTCTACATCAATAATGGACCCTACCAACACAAACCTGTTCTCAGTAGTAGCCGGTTCAGAACTAACCTCGAGATTACCTTGTTCAGAATTTGATGACCCGGGTGCTTCATCCTCGTTGGCTAATTTAAAAGAATCACTTGATGATTCATAGTTATTATCCCTTTCAGCCTGCAGAATTTCCTCCAAGAATCTTGCACGGGATCCATAAGCCACTAATTTTCTGGCAAGAACCTTTACACAACGACCACAGGGGGGTGGGTTAGGGTTAGGTGTGGGTTCAAGAATAGGAGGGTTTTCAGGGGTTGAGGACCTATCTGGTGATTGAGAACTGTATACAGATGGAGAATTAGAGTCAGATTCATAATTTCCTCCATCGTAATCACGATTTGGGGATGAAGCGGAAGAAGAAGCAGGTGGTGGTGAAGACATGATTAAGCGTGTTAGAAGAGAGAAGAGGTTGATCAGTTTTGGTTTGTGTAGAGTGATTTGAACTTGGTTCGACGGTTACTTTATGAAGAGAAGAGTAATGATGATCCTTTTATAAGATGTGGCTAGGGAGATTACAACAGGCAGAGTATTTATTCAAGTGGGAGTCTAATCGCCGTATGACTGACATTGATTAGACATTTAATTTCCCCCTAAAACTAAGCTAATTAACTAGAGACGGGACTTCTTGAAACTGGTTCAATTTTGGGTAACTACGGAGTATTTGAATATGAACCCAATATAGACAGAGTCCTGCTCATGTGTGACTGTAATTGAT
Organism: Nicotiana undulata; assembly: GCA_005239495.1. Taxonomy (NCBI): domain Eukaryota; kingdom Viridiplantae; phylum Streptophyta; class Magnoliopsida; order Solanales; family Solanaceae; genus Nicotiana; species Nicotiana undulata. Next base: position 48,397 of record ML253123.1, on the reverse strand, counting down.
TTAATAAACATATGGAGATGAGTACGTACCTCGTCAGTTAGATAAACCAGCATGGATGAACCAGGTTCATCTTGTTAAGATCTTTAATTTGCCTCAATTTTCAAAGCTAGATAAACATCATTAGCACCAAGGGAATCATATTAATACATGGCAAGAGAGCATGGCAATAAAGACATGATACTGAGCAATGATTAGTCTGGTTAAGTACCTAAGTTAAGTTTTCTAGCCAATTTTTTTTTTCAATAATTTTTTTTTTCATTTTTTTTCTCCAATTAGGTGATCTTAATCATCCCTAATTCAATCATGTTTATCTCAAAATGCTCCCTACTCAGTGATTTAGTAAAGATATCTGCCATTTGTTGATCAGTAGTACAAAATTCAATTGAGATCATTCTTTTTCATAGTTATCCCTCAGGAAATGGTGCCTAACATCTATGTGCTTAGTTCTCTTATAATGAACTGGATTATTCGTCATACTAATGGCACTAGTGTTATCACAGAAAATAGGAATGCATCCCACATCTATCCCAAAGTCCATGAATTGTTTCTTAATCCACAACAATTGAGCACAGCATGAGGCTGCAGCCACATATTCAGCCTCAGCAGTAGACAGGGCTACTGAATTTTGTTTCTTGGTGGCCCAAGACACAAGGCAGGATCCCAAAAAGTGAGCCATGCCTGAAGTACTTTTCCTGTCAATCAGGAAACTTGCATAATCAGCACCAACATATCCTACAAGGTCGAAATTACTACCTTTAGGATACCAAAGGCACAAATCAGTGGTGCCTTTCAGATATCTCAAAATTTTTTTTACTGCAGTGACGTGGGACTCCTTTGGATTTTCTTGAAACCTAGCACACAGTCCCACACTGAACACAATATCAGGTCTACTTACAGTGAGATATAATAGATACCCAATCGTTCCTCTGTATAGCTTCTGATCAATGGATGAACTAGGTTCATCCACATCCAATTTGGCAGTTGTGGCTATGGGGGTGTCTATTTCCTTTGAGTCCTCTATTTTAAACTTCATGAGGAGTTCTTTCACATACTTTTGTTGATGAATCATTGTTCCATGTGGGTTTTTCTTGATTTGCAAGCCTAAGAAGAAGTTCAGCTCACCCATCATGCTCATCTCAAACTCGCTCCCCATAAGTGAAGCAAATTCCTTACTCAGTTTTTCAGTAGTGGGAAAGTTGAAGCTTTCTGAGAATGGAGAACCCCGTACGGCCGTGGAGGCCTGAAAACAAGACAGTCCGAAAAAAGGGCCTTCTGTCTACACGCTTTCGAGAATAGAATAGACGAGACGACTGTGATTGACAAAGTAGGGGGAGGTGAGTCTTGTCTCCTTTCACTTTGTCGTACTCGGAGGAGTGGTGACTAGAGAGTACATGCCAGACGAAACGACGGTGGCTCCATACGGGGGATTACCCTAAATATAATATCATCCACATATATTTGCACAACCAGGAGTTCTTTACCCTTTTCCTTTAAGAACAAGGTGTTGTCAATTTTGCCTCGTTTGTACACATGTTCTAATAGGAATTTTGATAGACGCTCATACCATGCTCTAGGTGCTTGTTTGAGACCATAGAGAGCCTTGTCAAGTTTGTATATGTGGTCTGGTGACTCCTTGCTTTCAAAACCTGGAGGCTGTTTGACAAATACATCTTCCTTCAAATAGCCATTTAGAGAGGCAATCTTCACATCCATCTGATGGAGAGTGAATTCCATATGTGCAACAAATGCTATAAGAATTCTGATTGCCTCCAATCTTGCCACAGGAGCAAAGGTCTCATCATAGTCAATTCCCTCTTTTTGACTATACCCTTAAACAACTAGTCTTGCCTTGTTTCTTGTAACAGTTCCATCCTCATCGAGCTTGTTCCTGAAGACCCACTTAGTGCCAATCACTGATATGTCTAGTGGCCTGGGTACCAAGTTCCATACTTGACTTCTCTCAAATTGATTTAGCTCTTCTTGCATGGCATTTACCCAGTCAGCATCCTGTAGGGATTCACCAATGTTCTTTGGTTCAATCAGGGATAAAAAAGCATCAAACGCACACAGATTTTTCAAGGAAGCTCTTGTTTTGATCCCGGATAACAAGTCTATTAAGATGTTCTCAAGAGGGTGAGAACTCTGATATCTGTGTGGTTTGAGTACTAGTTGTTCACTTCTGGATAGTTCCATGTTGTTTTGTTGTTGTGGAACAGGATCAGGGCCAGGATTCACATGTTGAGTTCCCCCTGTCATGTTGCTTGGGGTAGTTGGACCTGGTACATCACCTATTCCATCTTCCATGGATGCTTCAATGTGTTCACTGCTTCTCACCAGTCCAAGCTCCTCATCTTCTGGTTCCTGTCTCTCAGAAAGAGTGTTAGTTTCATCAAAGACAACATGCACACTCTCTTCTACACACATAGTTCTTTTATTGTACACTTTATAGGCTTTACTATGTGATGAATATCCCAAGCATACTCCCTCATCACTTCTGGGATCAAATTTACCTACGGAATCTTTGCCATTATTGTGCACATAGTATTTATATCTGAAAGCCCTAAGATGGGATATGTTGGGCTTTCTCCCTTTAAGTAATTCATAAGAAGTTTTCTCTACCAGTGGCCTAGTCATGCATCTATTGATTATATAGCAAGCAATGTTTATTGCTTCTGCCCAGAAGCTGTGTGGTAGTTTGCTAGAAAAAAACATGGTTTTTGCCATGTCTTCAAGAGTTCTATTCTTTCTTTCCACAACCCCATTTTGCTGTGGGGTTCTAGGGGCAGAAAAGTTGTGATTGATACCATGTTCATCACAGAACTCAGCAAACTTAGCATTTTCAAATTCAGTACCATGGTCAGATCTTATTGATGCTAGTTGATGTCCTAACTGATTTTGAGTTTTCTTAACAAATGCGATGAACATATCAAATGCTTCATCCTTAGATGCCACAAATAAGGTCCAAGTGAACCTTGAGTAATCATCAACTAACACCATCACATATTTCTTACCACCTCTGCTCAGAGTTCTCATTGGACCACACAGATCCAGATGAACCAGTTCCAACGTCCTGGTGGTACTGACCATTTTCTTACTTTTGAATGAGGATCTTACCTGCTTCCCCCTTGCACATGCCTCACAAACTTTGTCTTCCTTGAACTTAATGTTAGGGAGTCCCACCACTAAGTCCTTAGAGACTAATTTGTTAAGCTGATTTAGACTTGCATGTCCAAGTCGTTTGTGCCAAAGGAGGGGATCACTGTCCAAAACACTTAAGCAAGTGAGTTCATTTTCAGACAGTGTGGACAAGTCTATGACATAGATATTATTCATTCTCTTTCCCTGCAAAACAATCTTGTCAGTAAGCAAGTTAATCACAAAGCATTTTGTGGAAGTGAAAGCAATCAAGTTACCTCTGTCACACAATTGTGACACACTGACCAGTCTATATTTCAAGCCATCTATCAAGTACACATGTTCGATGGAACGTGTGTCATCCTTACCTACTTTGCCAACCCCTATAATTTCACCTTTCTTTCCATTTCCAAAGGAGACATTTCCTCCTTTGAGGTTTTCAAGTGAAAGGAATTGTTCCTTATTCCCCGTCATATGCTTTGAGCAGCCACTATCCAAAAACCAAATTTGGCTGCTTAATCTCACTTGCACCTTCAAAAGGAAATCAGGGGTTAGTTTTAAGAACCCAAACTAGTTTGGGTCCTTTTCTATGAGAGAATGGATGAATTAAATTTTTTCTGGCCCAATTTGGTAGCCAATTTTTCTTTTTAACAAACCTCTCATTTTTTCGACTGGCCTGCTCTTTTGCAGTACACTCATATTTGTAGTGGCCAGTCTTACCACAGTGGGTGCAGATTTTATTTTCAGGGAGAGATATATACTTGCTTTTGGGATCCCACTTAGGCAATTGTCTCCCAAAACCAAGCTCTCTCCGGTTGCTACTATGATTCTCTTGAAGCCATGTCAAGGCATCAGAGGATTTATTCCATTTACAAGTTCTATCTAATTCATGTTTGACTTTGCCAAGCTCTTCTTTAAGTGATCTTATCTGTTCATCCTTGGCATACATTTTATCTTTTAGTTTTCCCAAATTTTCCTCTAACATGACATGAGAGTGATCAACAACCTTTTTACTGGATCCTAATCTCAGTTTTAAGTTCTCAGATTTTAGTTCTAGAATCTCAGTCTCAAGTGGATGAACCTGGTTCAACAAGACAGTGTTTTTCTTTTCAGATTCACTGACTCTGATTTCCAGGTTCATGCACTTTGCTTTTAGCATTGCACATTCTTTAGAGAGTTGATCCTTCTCTTTGGTTGTTTCTTCAGAATCATCTATGAAATCATGTAGCAACTCAGAGAGTTTTTCCTTAGATAGGAACTTTGTTTTGTTTTTACGATGGGATATACTTACCTCTGGTTCTTCTTGTGATTCCTCATCAGATTCTCCAATTGCCATGAGCTCCTGATCTTCAGTTTCCCCATCTTCTTATTCCTCATCTGAACTTTCCCCCCAAGCAGCAACCATAGCCTTAGTTGTGATTTTCTTGGGTTGGACCAGTTCCTTCTTCCTGTTCCTTCTTTCATATCTCTCCTTTTTCCATTCTACTTCCCACTGAGGACAATTTTTGATGAGATGACTAGTCTTACCACATTTTTGATGAGGGAGCTTTTGCTTTGTTGTAGTTTCCTCCTCTAGAGATGCCCTTCTTACTCATGAGAAAGTTTCTGAATTCTTTGGTAATCATGTCCATCTCATCTTCTTCCAGATCTGCTCCCTAAGTGATTCTTAGTGATAGACTCCTCTCCTTATTTGGACCATCCATCTTCATTGTCTGCCTTCTGAGTTCATAGGCAGTGAGGTTTCCAATCAGCTCATCCAATCTCAAGGTTTCCATATTTTTGGATTCCTGGATAGCAGTGATTTTGCTTTCCTAGGAAATTGGCAAGACCCTTGTAAGGATCTTCTAACCCTGTCCTTTTCCATAATGACTCTTCCAAGAGACTTCAGTTCATTAGTCAAGGTTGTGAACCTTGTGTACATTTCTTAGATAGTCTCTCCTTCTTTCATGGTGAAGTTTTCATACTGAGAGTATAGTAGAGTACCTCTAGACCTCTTTACCTGAGGTGTTCCTTCATGGGCTACTTGTAGAGTATCCCAGATTTCTTTGGCTGTGGTGCAACTTTGGATTCTGCTGTATTCATCTGGACCTAATCCACAAACTAGCCACTTCTTGGCCTTAGCATTCTTCTCCCATTTCTTCAGATCTTCAACAGTGCAATCAGCCCTAGTCTTTGGTACATCTAAACCTTCAACAGTCTTCTTCATTGTAGCTAGAGGTCCATCAGTGACTATGTCCCAGAGTTCGTAGTCTTCTCCAATCAGGTGGTCCTTCATCCTGTTCTTCCACCAAGAGTAATATTCGCCATTGAAGAGTGGTGGCCTTGCAGTTGATTGACCTTCCCAGTTCCCAGGTGGTGCACTCATTTTGATCTTTTCCAAGGTGTTAGCCTTTTCAAGGATAACCTGCTCTGATACCAATTGATGTTTTAGACGTCAATACCACACAAGAATATAGGTTAAATGTGTGGTACCCAATTTGTCGAGTGCTGTCTCACAAGAAGAACCTGGTTCTTCTTTGTGTTCCAACTTCTACTTGTGCGGAATAATAAAAGCAGTAAAGTAAAAACACAGAGATTTTTACGTGGAAAACACCTGGCTCAAAAGGTGAAAAAACCACGACCTACTCCTCAGTAGGATTTGCTCAAACTCTTCACTAAAAACTCTGAGCCAAACGGACTTACAAAATAAACTCTTTTGTAATCCTAGGACTAACTCTAATCCCTTTGTATCAACTAGCCTCTAGCTAATTTCTACAAGCTTCAAGTTAACTCTAACTTGAACAATGTGTACCTATTACAATTGCTTCTAAGAAAGCTGAAAAGATACAATGTTTAAACTCCTACTACAATCAACTAGACTCAATACACAAACGATGGAACTGGTTCTTCTAGCTGATCTGTAGCCTTTGTATCACACAATAATTCTGCTTGCAAAATAACTCTGGGAATTTTGCTTTCAGATCTTGATTCACTTCAGTACTTGTGCGTGTTCAATTTCAGCAGGAATACTTCAAGTATTTATAGAGTCAATAGTTGAGTTTGTCGTTCAATTGAAAGAGTTCGAATTAAACTCAACTTCCTTCCTTTGTTACTATCCTTGCTGAATTCAACTTCTATCCTCTTTATCAGTTTGCAACCTTTTCGCATTAGGAGACAATCTCTTGGTTCATTGATATTTCACAATCACATTTATCTCCTATGCATATACGGTTTATGTGCCAGCCATTCAGTTCAAGTATGTGTGCTCTGATGGACCTGGTTCAACTGGTCAAACATTTGTCAATCTTCAAAATTATGCAGTGACTTGGGTCAACACAAACAATACCAGGAAATAATGCAATTAGTCTAAACACAAAGGAGACAGAAGTCAATAAAGAGACTAGCTCAAGTGACATTGATCTTTGGAATAGAGGCTTGGCCATGTATCTACTATTGTTCTCAAGAAATTACTATGAGCAAATACACAAGATATATCTGCTAGAATAGACTTATGTAGTATATGTCCTTGTGCAAAGCAATAAAGACACTCTTTTCCTGTCAGTAGTATAAGAACAACTGCTAATTTTGAGTTGGTTCATATGGATTTATGGGGACCTTACAAAATTCCTACTATGGATGGTAACATATTTTTCTTAACTGTAGTAGATGATTTTTCTAGAATGACATGCATTTTTCTGTTGAAATTGAAGTATGATGTGTGTGTGATTATACAATAATTTTTTGCCTTTGTGAAAAAACAATTTGGGACAACAGTGAAAACAATTCGAACAGATAATGGTACATAATTTGTTAATTCAATTTGTGGAAATCGATTTAGCAGTCTAGGAGTAATTCATCAGAAGACATGTCCATATACTCCTCAGCAAAATGGTGTAGCTGAGAGAAAATATAGACACATCTTAGAACTCACTAGAGCTATCAGATTTCAAGCTGAAACACCAATCAAATTTTGGTGATATTGTGTACTTGCTACAATCTATCTTATTAACAGACTGCCTAGTTTTGTTATTGATAATAAGAGCCCATATGAAAGATTGTATAGAAGAAAACCAACATTACAACATCTCAAGGTTATAGGTTGTTTGTGTTATGCAAAGATAATTAAACAAAATGACAAACTAATGCCTAGATCAAAACCTTCTGTACATATGGGATATGCTGCATCTCAAAAAGGATACGTGCTATATGATTTAGTAGATAGAATTTTTTTTGTAAGCAGAGGTGTTCAGTTCAGAAAAGACATATTTCCATTTAAAAACAAGCAAGACAACAAGAAGTCTTTATTTGTTCATCCCAACATAGCATACATTTTATTCCACACCACAAATTCAAGCACATATACTACAACTACTGAAAATCACATGCATACAACTCAATAAGAAGGTGCTATAATTCTAGAGTTCACACAAGCTTACACACAATATTCTAAACTTATTCCTACAGAAGTTATACAACAAACTACTCCACAAATACCAGTCATACAACCATCAATAGTTCAAGCACCACAGACTGCTCCTACTAATCTGTCAGATCAACCAGATATTAGAAAGTCAGGTAGAAGAAAGAAACCACCTATATGGATGAAAGGTTTTGTGTCATTAACTGTTCACCATGATGAACCTTATGCCATATCAAAGTTCTGAACCTATGAACACTTAACCTCCAAGTATCAAGATTACTTGACAGCTCCTTCAAATATCATCGAACCAACTTTCTATTCAGAAGTTGTGAAAGATACTAATGGGTGGATGCAATGAAGGTTGAGATTGAAGCTTTACAACATAACCACATATGGGACATAGTAACACTTCCTAAAGGTAACTTCTAATAGGGTGAAAGTGAATTTAAAAGATCAAATACAAGGCATCAGGTGAAGTAGAAAGATTTAAAGCCCAGTTAGTAGCCAAAGGATTTAGCCAAATAGACTATTAAGAAACCTTCTCTCTAGTCATAAAGATGAAGACTGTAAGGACTGAACTAGCTATAACTGCTACAAGACACTACATATACATTAAATGGATGTGTATAATACTTTTTGCAGAGAAATTTACTGGATGAAATATACATGACTCTGCCACAAAGATTCACAAGTCAGAGGGAGAATAAACTGTGTAGACTTGTTAAATTCTTGTATGGTTTAAAACAAGCTCCACGACAATTAAATGCTAAGTTGACAGAAGCATTACTGAGCTCTCAATTTCAGCAAAATCAATATGATCACTCTCTGTTCTTTAAGAAAATTGCAGAAGGTATTACAATGGTTTTGATCTATGTATATAACATGCTTGTTACTGGTGATTGTCTGAAACTAATAGAGAAAACCAAAACACATTTGCAACAGTCTTTCAAAATGAAAGACCTAGGAGAATTGAAATACTTCTTAGGTATAGAATTTGCTAGATCAAAACAAGGAATTCTTATGCATCAGAGAAAATATGCTTTGGAACTTATTTCTGAGACAGGTATTGTAGCTGCTAAACCAGCAATTACACCACTGGATGTAAATATGAAACTTACAACAACAGAATATGACGAACATCTCAGGAAAACTAATCCTACTATATTGGTGGACGAAGAACTGTCAGATTCAACTCCTTATCAAATGCTGATAGGTAAACTCCTATATTTAACAATGATAAGGATATTTCATATAGTGTACAAACACTAAGTCAGTTTCTTCAAAGACCAAAGAAATCTCACATGGAAGCAGCTCTAAGAATTGTAAAGTATATCAAGAACAATCCAGGACAAGGAATACTACTCTCCAGCAAATTCAACAACAATATTTTAGCATATTGTGATGCAGATTGGGCTGCCTGCCCATATTCAAGGAAATCTGTATCAGGGTATCTAGTCAAGTTTGGAGACTCCTTAATATTATGGAAATCAAAGAAGCAAACCACATTTTCAAGAAGCTCAGCAGAAGATGGGTATAGAAGCCTTGCAACAACTGTGGCTGAACTTATCTAGCTAATTGGATTTCTAAAAGAAGTGGGAATTGATATCAAGCTACCTGTTGAAGTATTCAGTGATCGCACAGCTGCAATGCAAATTGCAGCTAATCCTGTTTATTACGAAAGGACAAAGCACATCAAGATTGACTGTCACTTCATTAGAGAAAAAATCATGCAAGGGCTAATAAAAACAACATACATATCTACTAAAGAACATCCTGCAGATATATTAACCAATGGTCTCAACAAGATGCACCATGAATATCTTTCTTCCAAGCTAGGTGTTCTCAATGTGTTTTCAGTACCTAGCTTGAGGGGGAGTGTAGAGAAAGATATAACATAATCAAAGAAGAAATGGCAGTTCTGTAATTTACTAGTGTTAGTTAATTAGTTATTAACTACTAATCCTAGCTGTTAGAGTTAGTTAGAAAAGCGTATAATTACTCTTATATATACACTCTTACAATACAAAGATGAATTAAGGGAAGTAGAATCTTTTCTTTCTCTCCTTATACGTTCCTCTTCATCACTCAACTCTTTCTTTTCTTTCTCTTTTTCTATCTTCTTCGTACTGGGCAAGAACCCATTAATTAGTTCAGAATCTAAACAGTCAAAATCATTATATAAAATTTTCCTAAGCAAGATATTTTAATCCACGAAATTCAGCGAAACTGAAACAAAATTCAAAGAAAATGTAGAAATAATTGGGCCATGGCAAGAGGAGCTGGAAAGTTATCATTGCAGGAGCGGAAGTATACGAATTTTTACTCTATTTTAAATGTAGCATGTTCAGCTTCAACCCCCCAACACCCCCTCGAATACAATTCTTGAATTTAGCATTTTCTGTTTGGATTAAAAAAGTCTCCAGAAACTAAAAGTGTTGCTCTAAAAGTCAATTCACTCTTGAAACATGACACTCGTAACAAACAGAAGATTGAGCCATCAAATTATGTTGTTCATTTCTAAATATTGTTCAGAGCTTGATGTGCTGCAGTGCTGTCAAACAATTCAATGTCATGAGCTAGATTTTGAAATTGAGTCAAATCCATGGTCTACTTTCTTAATTAAGGGTGTGTTTGGTATAACAAAAAATGTTTCCCGTGAAAAATGTTTTTCAAGAAAATGTTTTCTTGGAAAATAAGTAGTAATCTTATTCATTTTTCGGTGTTTGGTACACAAATTAAGGAAATATGACTTCTCAAGAGTATTCATAAATAAGTTAGATATAATAAACATGAAGTAATAAACTTTCGAACCAACAACCTTCCGAACCCACAAATTTCATAAACTTTCGAACCCGTAAACTTTCAAACACATAAATCTCCGAACTCATAACTTTGTAACTTGTAAAACTTTGAACCTTTAAGGGTGTGTTTGGTATGAAATTTTCCCATGTTTGGTTGGTTCAAATATTTTCCTTATCAACTCATTAAGAGAAGAGAAAATATTTTCCAAAACTCCTTCTCAACGTTCTCCATCCTATTCTCCACCCTCATCGACCCACCTAACCCCACTCCACACCAACCCACCTAACCCCACCCCATGCCCTGTCTCCAAAAATATTTTTTTTACGTCACCACCCACCCTACTTCCCCACCCACCCCACCCCGCAAAAAAAATTACTTTATTGTTTTGTAAGTTTAAATTTCTTTTTTTTTTT
>ML253123.1:21647-37375 GCA_005239495.1 Nicotiana undulata | reverse complement strand
CCCCCCCCCCCCCCCCCCCCCCCCCAAAAAAAATATTTTTTATATTATATTTTCAGTTTTACTTTTTCATCTTTCGGTTTACAAGTTCCAAAGTTATGAGTTCGTAAGTGTATGTGTTTGGAAGTTTACAAGTTCGAAATTTCGCGGTTTCAAAATTTTAGCGGTTCGAAAGTTTATGAAATTTATGGGTTCAGAAGATTGTTGGTTCGAAAGTTTATGACTTCATGTTTATCGTATCTAAATATTTTATGAATACTCTTGAGAAAATATTTTCTTTTACCAAATACCGGAAAATGAATAAGATTACGTACTTGTTTTGTTTTCTTGGAAAATATTTTCCACGAAAAACACATTTTTTGTTATACCAAACACACCCTAAATCGAAAAATAAAAAAACTAAAACTGAAAAATATATTTAAAAAATATTTTTTTCCGGGGGGGGGACGAAAAAAACAGAAATCTGAAATTACAAAAAAAAAAAAAAAATTGTGCGGGGGGGGGGGGGGGGTGGGGCAGAAAACCGAAAAAACAAAAATTTGAAATTAAAAAAAAAAAAAAAAATTGTGCGGGGAGTGGGGGTGGGTGGTGCAGAAAACCGAAAAAACAAAAATTTGAAATTGCAAAAAAAAAAGGGGGTGGGGAGTGGAGGGGTAGTGGATGGGTAGTAGGGTGGGTGCTAACGGAAAACTGAAATATGTAAAAAAAAAATATTTTTGAAGAGAGGGGGTGGATAGGTTAGTGAGGGTGAGGAAGGTTGAGGAGGAGTTTTGGAAAATGTTTTCCCTTTTCTTGATAAGGAAAATATTTTCCTCCAATTGGAAGAAAATGAGTTCATAAGAAATATGTTTTCCAAAACATTTAAGCCAACTAAACATGAAAAATTGAAAAACATTTTCGTTCGTACCAAACATACCCTAAAGTATCATTCTTTTTCCATTTTGTGGTCATTCCCTTCCAATGGTTGAAAATTTTCAAAAAGAGAAAGCACAACCTTTGTTCTTACAAGCCACGACTTTTCACTCTTAATAGCTTCCCCTGGACGATTGGACCTATACTCTTCTCAAATACTATAATTTATTGATGATAAAATAAAGTAGGTCACAATCCGTATAAGTAGTTGACCATCATTGCCTTCTAAAAGGTAGTATATCACATCCAATAGCCACAAAAGTCCAGAAACAATAGATACTACTCATACAATGAGCTGAAAGAAAGCAAAAAGAGCATAATTGTATAGTGGAGTAATACTTAAGTAGCCTATTGAGTTCTTCTATACATGATAAGCTAAAACCGTATCCTGGAATCAACTGACCACCATAAACAAAAAGGACAACATGAGGAGTACTAATTTCTTGTATGAACCTGTTAACATAACTGCTGCTGAAGGAGGGGAAGTAGCAGGAGCTGGGGTGCCAAAGTCAGTGGCATTTTCCTTAGCACAAGTGTATTTGCAACGACTAGGACGAACAACCCTGTATACGCCACTGCTTGCTAGGAGGTATATATCCTTATTGTTATCCTCACCATATGAGAAAATGTAGCCCAGAGCTGGAACTGAACTTCCTGGAACCAAGGCACAATTTATCGGAGAATTCCCAGCACAAGTGAATGAAATTTCGGTTGTGTTAAATATTCCACTATTCTCAGGGGTTTCAGTGCCTGCCCACATTGCACCTGCATATAAATCCGCAAACAGATACCTGCAACAGTTCATGTATGTCATAAACATAAAAGTATGTCATCCAAAATTTTGGAAATACAAATAGTATAAACGTTCAACTTTGACAACATTGAATTAGTAGACATACCTTCCGGACATGCAAGGATCGGTCATGGACCTATAGAAGTATCCACCAGTGATTGACGCTGATCCTTCATTCTTATTAACTTCAGAGTGATTGTAAGCCATGACTGGGAAAATTGTGTTTATTGAGCTCATAGATGTATTTTTTCCAGGTGATTTTGGAGGAGCGAATGGATGGGCACCCTCGTACAAATTCCAGCCATAGTTTCCTCCCTTGGTGATTATATCCACCTCTTCATAATGATCCTATGGGGAAAATCATACATTACCGATAAAATCCAATGCCTCAAAAGCCACAATGCCAACTAAATAAACTTCTGGAGTGAGGAAATGTATGAATTTTTCGTGGATACACAAGAATTATAGAGCATGTATTAGCTGTTAAACATACATGTCCTATGAGAACTACACGGGGAGTAAAATTGTTGCACTTTACCTGGCCTACATCTGCGCACATGAAGTAAGATGGCTTTGCAGAATCAAAGCTGCAGCGCCAAGGATTTCGCATTCCTAGTGCCCATATTTCCGGCTGCAACTCTTTATCTTCAATATAAGGATTATCCTTTGGAATACTGTAGTTTCCCCATAAACTAAGCTGGTTAATCTCTTCAGCACCTAAAACAATCATACACAAAATAAGAGGCAATCAGCAGAATAAAAATCGCTTCATTTCCATCACTAAAACGATTCATTTTCACAGAATTTAACACTACATGTGGATCAACAGACTAAGATTTTTGGCAAGAAATTCACCACAGCTGCAAACAAGGCAGAACAAAAAGCCCGCAGACACAGAATCAGAAGAAAAGTTGCATCCTCCAGAAGGTAAATTATTTTCATCTCACCAAATGCTGCTAGTCATATTAGGTTGAAAAAAATAAGCAGCTTGAATTTTTCCAAAGATCAGGAATGATACATTTGCTGGCAAATGAGCTTGTTCCTTTTGTACTTGGCAAAGATGATCAAGACAAGAGAGTACTATTTTCTAATTGCGCAAAAATTTAGCCGTTTAGAATCTTCTTACGACATGCATTATAATACTTAGAGGTGCAGTAGCAAGACCAACAAAGGTAGCACATCAAATGGATGTATAAAATACTAGTACATATTTTAGGAGCTGTGATGTCCAGATGTACAGTATTGTTCTAGAAAATGAAGGCAACTTACTCGGTGTGCTGTCGACATCAAATCTCATAATCTTTCCAAGCAACGACTTCTTGTTTTGAGCAAAATTGTAAGCATCTCCTGTACCTCCGCCGTCGCCCATCATGAAGTACAAATAACCATCTTTAGGTCCAAAAAGAATCTGGCCTCCATGATGAGATGTAAAAGGAAGGCCCATCGTGAATATTCTTCTGACTTCTTCCCCGGTGGCAGTTTTTGCCTGGAAAAATCGTACTTATTCATGATCATTCAGAGAAATAAAAAAGGGAATTTTTTTTACTCCTTTAGACTGAAAAATTACCAGTGAAGGCTGGGATGCAGTCCCATTAACAGTAAATTCTGCTATAACGGAATGATATTGGCATGGCCGAGAACCACTATCAGAAGGTAGTTTTGATGGATCACAATTAACATCTGAGTTACAAGAGCATCTTCCCGCACAACCAGGCCATGTTTGCTTATCGCAATTGAACGAAGCAAAGAAACGGCCATTCTGCGAAAATTTTGGATGAAATGCAATCCCCATCAAACCAAATTGAGTGTCAAAATGTACTTCATCAGTTAAATCCAGAAAAGGATTTGTTTCATCAAGCTCTAACACCTTTCCAGAGTCGACTTCTGGAATGGTAGCCAACCATATTTTTCCTTGCTGATTCGAGAAAAAGGCACGATTAGAGCCATCAGGATGAGCAGCCATGTCGAGGTAACTACCATTTCCTATTTTCTCGAGGCACAAACCTCCTGGAGGACTTGGAGGTTCAGTGGTATTTAAGGTAACAGGTTCTCCAGCAAAGCATACTGATCCATCAACACCAGAAGCAAGTCCTCCAAATGCATTACAGAAATCGTGTTGTGATTGCCATAGATCTGTCAACTTGGTGGAATTGGACTTTACAGGTGTTGGAGCTTGACCTTTCAAGGAAGCAGCAAAGGGAGAGTTCATTATGGATACATTTTGACATGTTGTCCATACTTTAGAGCAAAAGTCATCGGTAACTTGTCTAGTTTGCTTAGAATTTGCTGTAGTCGTGGAATTACACAGTATAGGAAGTTGTGTAGGAGAAGAACTAGTACTAAAGAGATCTGCTGAAAATTGATCACATTTCTGCAGAAGGTGAAAATACAGAAGTCCATACATCAAGACCAGATAAGGAAGATAGATGCACATTTGAAAATTAACAGCAAATCCTTCAGTAATATTTCTAGTCCTAGCATCTTAAATAACCAGTTACACAAGGTACAACTAACAAGTCTGAAAAATGAAAGTTCATAGCTTTCAAATAAATCAGAACGAAGGATCTCGAGAGCCATCTTGATACAGATGATTGTGGGAAATTGAGTCTTTTAACAATCTAACGAACTATGGATATAATATAGTCCTTAATACTAAACGCGTATCCGAAGACACATATTTGTATAATTCATGCTGCAAGACTAGGAAAATAGGAAATAACTAGATCTTCATGAATCTTAAGGACATTAATTACCTTAAGTTGTTCAAGTTAGTGATGGTTACTCAAAACAAGCAGTTACATTTAGCAAGATAATATAAAATAACACAGATCATGGATCTTCTTACCGCGCAGAGAATAGACTTTACAATAGAAGCACAACCAGAATCAGAAATATTCATAGCATCAAATTGGTTCTTCAACTGTTTATCATCACCGGAGCTGCAGCATGAGGTTCCATTGTAGGAGCAGAAAGTCAAAGGAGTCTTTTGAGGGAGAGGAGCCCCTATAAACCATCAAGAGAACTGAAATTAGAACAAGAATAGATAATTGCAAATGAGAAGTCATGAACAACAGCAAAAACTTACTTGAATCAGTACACAAGGGAAGTGAAACACAAGGATAAAGAAGCTGCAGAAAGTTCAACAGAAGGATGATCAAGAAATAACTGCTTCCCATGACTACTAGCTGAGAAAACTAAAGTCTAAAGCAGAAAAAAACACCTATTTGTAGGCTGCTGCTACATCAGGTTGTTTTCAAGATAAGACACATTTCCAGTTCTTATAGAGACACAAATATAAAACTATTTTCTAATTGACTATATCCTTCTTAGCTTTAAATTTCAACACATGGTGCCTGTTGCCAACTCCCTCTATTATTGGTTCAACCCTCTAATCAAAATTCAAAAAAATAAAATAAAATCTCCAGAACATGTTGTCTCTCCTTTGTTATCAACCTGTCCTTTTCTCTTCTGTAAGGGGCTTTTGACATTTTCTTTTGTCTATCGAGGATAGACGCTGCAGTCTAAACAGTTGACTTTAAGATTGTGAAATCTTGGCATAAATACATATAGAAGAACATATTGGGTGGTTGAGCAGAAAAAAAGAAAGAAACTTTAATTGAGAAAACCCAGGGTGGATGGATCTTGGTTGGTTTGGCTTCATGTCTTCTGTGTCCACATTGATTGCAACCCATATTTTCTGAATATGCTAAAAATATTAGCCGCACTAATACACATTTATTACTTAACTACGATTAAATTATATATACTCACATTCTCTTTTTACTGCTAAGATTAAATTACTTGGTTTGGATAAATATTTACTCACTAAATATAGTAAAATCTTGTACTTAACAATACAGATCCCTTGAACAACGGTCGTTGTATATGATATGAGTAGGTCCATTTTGGAAATATTATAGAAAACACAGAAAAGGGGACCGTCAAAATCGGCAGAGATGGAGACTGAATACATAAAGAAATAAATACAGAAACACAGAGCTCCGTACTTCTAGATAAAGGCGTTTACGGGCATAATCATTAAGTCTCAAGAAAACAGTAAGTCAACATGAATGAGAGACAGAAATTAAAAAAAAGAACAAAATGGAGGAAACAAATCTACAATAACGATAATACTTGTTTTGTTACTTTGTGCACAATACACTCCATATGAAAAATAAACGATTAGAGCAACTAAAAAGGAAGTGGTCAGTTAATCTCTTCGTTTAATATCTTACCTAATCAACTTTGCATCTTACATGGACACATCAAATTCTTTTCCAATATGTATATAAAAACTGTGAAATATCACTCTATTTGACTCTTGGAGGGGGCATCCTAGAATACAGGAGTCGTTATAGCGTCGTCATTTAAAATAATACTCCTACGATTTTAAGAAAAAAATGTTCACAAAATAATAGAACAACGACAAATTAGAAACCGATATTATTTTATTGCATGCTTTTGACCATACACTCCAGAGGATATATATATATATATATTAAAAGCACGAAGACGCTTAGCGAAATGTCGTTCGTCTTGTTTATCCTCTAAAATTAGATTTCACAATAAACAAAATGGTCATTTAATTGTTTTCCTAATACTTAGGACTGTAAAATTATTGCTTATTAAATGTTTTCTTATTTGAACTATATAAGAATTCTGATATTTAAGATTTCAAAATCAATTAAAATTTTACCTTATATAAATTATTTCCGTTATTGAACAATGTAACATAGTTATATATAGTAAAGGTAAGGGGGAAAACCGAACCACAAAGAGGATATACAATTTTTTAAAATTTGAATAGTGTAACGTAGCAACAATTTCTTCCATATTGATTTTAATATATGAACTATAATACATTTTCTTTAATTATGTTTGAACTCCTTTCCTACTCAAATATTATTGTTGTCTTCATCTATTTTTATATTTGAAAATTACACTTAACGACTAGAATAAATAACTAAAAAGAACTATGAGAGAAAGAGAAAGAAGTGGTTGGCGAAAGTCAATAACACTAACAATGCTACAAACACAAAGATTCAAAAGTGAAATAGTAATTGAATTTTTGACTATTTGAAAATATAATTTAATTGAATCGATAGAAATATTGTAGGCATGTAAAATTTATTGAATTTAACTTCAATAAATAATTTGGACTATATTTTAAATATACTTGTCCAAATAAATATAATGGTCAAATATAATTGAATTAAGTCCAATATAAATCGATTAAATAAATAAGCCTTAAGTCATTAGACTAGTCCATTTAGTTGGGCTACTAATGATGAGCCCACTTTTTAAAGTCCAATATGCCATCTTCCTAGAGGCCCAGTACCACGTGTCAAATGACGTGGCATGCCAAGTCAAACAGAAGAGCCAATAGGACCATGCCACATGTCAAAATGACAAAGCATGCCAAGTCACATTAAAAGGCCAATGAAATCACGCCACGTGTGCAAGTGACATGTTCTGGCCAATCAAATGCGGCCATGTCACACTTCAATCTGATTGGTCGGAAAGAGTTTGTTGTTACCACAACTCCTCCTTTCCACAACTATAAATAGGGGTCTTCATAACTCAGAAAAAGGACCAGAAGTTATAACAAGAAGCAAGAGAGAGCTCGTGGATCAAACGCCGCAAATTTCTCTACAAGTTTCAAGCTTCAAACAATCAAGTTCAAGTTCAATAAATCAAGTTCAAGCTCAAGAACGAAGAACAATTCAAGTATTCAAGATCAAGAACGAAGTCAAAATCAAATACAAGGCGTTCAAGATCAAGGCTACTTGTTCGTGATACAATTCGTGGCAACAATCAAAGTGTTCGCGACGGATAAATCAAATTCAAATTCAAGATCAAAGCTCAAAGGTCCTTGAATTTATACTAGAAAAGTAGAATCAGAGGATTCGTAGAGATTGTAATGCTCAAATATTTGAAATCAAATACTACGATTGTCGCAATATTTCTCGGTCTTGATTTTATTTTCTTGACGCAATTTATTGTCTACAAATATAACTAAAGTTAAATATTTAAAATTAAGAATGAGATAATATGAAAAGCTATCAAACAAAATATAAATTATTTTCATTAGTATTGAGAATAATAACTTAGTCTTTAAATTAATTAATCAACAAAAGAATCTCATTCAGTTATTTTCTAAATTCTTCATATTAGCAAAATTATTTTTCAAGTTGACAAAACTTTTTGAGTACATAAATTTATTTCCATTTGAAAAACATCATCCCTGAAAGAAATAAAAAATAAAATCATTATAACATAGTAGTATTAAGAAGCTTGAAGAAATGAGGTTAAGACAGTGAAGCAAAATATATTCTAATGAATTGATGTTAATTATTATTCTTTTATTTTCCATTTATTCGACAATTGATTTTTTGTAGTGTTTATTACCAAAAAATGATTGCTTGTAATATTAAGTTATTTATTGCAAAATATTAACTCAACATAAGTCATATTTATATTTTAAATTTATACTTATCCAATTCTTTTTAGGAGTTATAGGATTTATGTATTCATCCCCGAATCTATGAAAGACTAGAAAATTTAATTTTTTTGTTGTTTGAGAATTATTTAAAAAATCATGAAAAAAGTATATAATAAATATCCGGTCATTTGTGTCCAATGATTGTTTTTTATTTTTTTGTAAATTAGACAAACTATGTATGGTGATATCAAATTGATTATAGCATTCTTGTGAGATGCGAAGAAAGAAGCTATGGGTTGATCAAAATTAGGGTTAAGTATGTGCTGTTTAATTACGTTATTCATAAATAATTTATTTTGGAGTCTTGTATACATTAAGTTCTATTTTATAAATTAACTCACTGTTTAATACTATTTACGTAATTGTTAAGTAGTGTATTTATTGATTTGGATACACACGCAAAGCGCGTATCCTAAGACTAGTATATATATATATATATATATATATATATATATATATATTGATGAAGAGTTGTTTTATTCCGAAAAAAATTAATGAAACGAAGAGTCGTTTTATTAAAGAGAAACATTTTACCGGCCTAGGAAATACCGATATATGTAAATGGACTTTGACAATATTGTATCATCAATACATAGTCATTAGAAAATTCAATTATAAGTGGCGCGATATGTGATGTTTGCTTTATGAAAGTAAACTTTAAATTATTATTTTAATATTTTCTTTTACCATCACTATTTTAAATATATAAACAATTGTACTAATATCTTAAATTTTCCTTGCCCCTTTAAATATGGTCAAAAGAATTGAAATTGAGGAAGTTCTTTCTCATTAATGAAAGTTGACTTTAGTTCTCATCACTTGTTTCGTCCTCGCTTATAGTGTCTATTAAGTACTTCCAACGGTCCACTTTACATGTTTTTTTTAGTTATTTTCACACGTTCTAAGAAATCTATTTTTTAAATATTAATGAATAATGTGATTGATCATATTAAGCTTAATTTTGTACGGGTCGAAATCTGTCTACAAAGCCGGCAACAAACGACCTATCGATTGGACGACTGAGTCGTGGTCATGATTCGACGGGCACAACCCCGTTGACCGTCGGTCGTGCCTAACGACAGGTTTGCTCTGCCAGATAATCATCATGAACTATGATCTGATGGAAAGAGGACCAGGGGACAACCCTTCAGTTAGGGACCCGGGATAAAGAAAGGACAAGAGAGTATAAATAAAGGAGGGAGAAAGGGCACGAAGTAGGCACTCTGAGGAGTAACTCCCAAAAAGGTTATCCTCATGAAAAGAAGATGGAACCTAGAAGCTCAGTTGAGTAAGCATGGATCCGGCAACCTTCAGGAAGCCTTGCTTATCGCCCATACACACTCAGTTGAGTAAGCATGGATCCAACAACCTTCAGGAAACCTTGCTTATCGCTCATATACGGTAAGGGACGATATTCAAAAATGTAATTCTATCACTCATGTTGATTTCATCCTTGTAATAATCAACATAGACCAATGAGAATGTGCTCCCTGACATTCATATTCAATATAATCAGATCTAGAGTTAATTATGTTTAGTTGAGATTTACTCTTTATTTCATTTGTGATTGATTTTGTGAAAAACTTCATCGAGTTTTGTGCAAATAATTTGGCGCCGTCTGTGGAGATTTCTCAATTAAAACCATAGTTCCCTCTAGATCTCGAAACCAACTCAACCCCCCTTACACGCATCAACAAGGGCTCATCACACGGGTGACAAAAGTGAAACCCCCGACCGTCACGCACTTCGCGTGACAACAACCCCGCTTGGCGAATGCGGCTACCTTTTCCATTTTTGGATAAAAGACCAGCCCACTCTGTAGCACACTAGAATGAGGAGCACACCGCACCCCACCCTCCGTAGCCACACTCACTCCGCACATTTGGCTTTTTACAAACATTACATGACACATTTTCCTAATGCATGCATGTCTGATGAGCCCGAGTCGCGGCACCAAAACCCCAATGAACGAGTGTGGGCGAGGTATCTGGGCGAGAAACAGAGCGGGTAGCCACGCAATGTGACCCCCCCTCGTCCGACACGCTCGACTAAGGTAACAGACTCTATCGAATCCTACATATCGTTCTTTATTTCCCTTTTTTCGTCAGAATGACAAAAGCAGGAACACGACACCAGCCGAAACGGACTGGGGCTAGCTCGACAGAGCGACGCCCGATATTCTCTAATAAAGAGCAAAATACAACGGACTGGGGCTAGCTCGACAGAGCGGTGCCCGATACTCTCCGACGAAGAGCAAAATACAATGGACTGGGGCTGGCTCGACAGAGCGATGCCCGATGTTCTCCAATAAAGAGAAACATACAACGAACCAGGGCTAGCTCGACAGAGCGGCGCCCGAAACTCTCCGATAAAGAGCAAAATACAACGGACTAGGGCTGGCTCGCCAGAGCAGCATCCGGTGTTCCCAACAAGAATGAAATACAACGGGTCATGGTTGATTCGCCCAAGAGGTGCCCACCTCTTGCCGACGAAAGCCAAGCTAGGCTAATCGAATTACTTAACATTCGACCTCGCTCAAATTGCTTAACATTCAACCTCGATCGAATTACTTAACATTCGACCTCGCTCGAATTACTTACATTCGACCTCGCTCGAATTACTTAACATTCGACCTCGCTCGAATTACTTACATTCGACCTCGATCGAATTACTTAACATTCGACCTCGATCGAATTACTTAACATTCGACCTCACTCGAATTACTTAACATTCGACCTCACTCGAATTACTTAACATTCGACCTCACTCGAATTACTTAACATTCGACCTCGCTCGAATCACTTAACATTCGACCTCGCTAGAATTACTTAACATTCGACCTCGCTCGAATTGCTTAACATTCGGCCTCGTTCGAATTGCTTAACATTCGGCCTCGCTCGAATTGCTTAACATTCGACCTCGCTCGAATCACTTAACATTCAACCTCGCTCGAATTGCTTAACATTTGACTTTGCTCGAATTACTTACATTCGACCTCGCTCTAATTACTTAACATTCGACCTCGCTCTAATTACTTAACCTTCGACCTCACTCGAATCACTTAACATTCGACCTCGCTCGAATCACTTAACATTCGACCTTGCTCGAATTGCTTAACATTCGACCTCGCTCGAATTGCTTAACATTCGACCTCGCTCGAGTCACTTAACATTCGACCTCGCTCGAATTGCTTAACATTCGACCTCGCTCAAATTACTTAACATACGATTTCGCTCGAATTGCTTAACATTCGACCTCGCTCAAATTACTTAACATACGATTTCGCTCGAATTACTTGGTATTCGACCTCGCTCGAATTGCTTACATTCGACCTTACTCGAATCTATAACATTTGGCCTCACCCGAATTCTTTACGTTCAACTTCGCTCGAAGTACTTACACCCAATTTTACTCGAACTATATATATATATATTCGATCGCAATCAAATCACGTGCTCTAGATCCCGAGAAGACCACGTAGGCACGTGAAGAAGCATGTCAAACTAAAATCCAAGAGATACACGAATAAAAAGATTCGAACACACGTTTCATTCAAGAATCACGACTACAACTTGCAAAGGGCCGAACAGGCCCGACAAAAGAAAAAGAAAAACGAAAGCAAAGCACAAAGAAAACTAAATACTAAAATTGCAACACCCTCACACGGAACCATCCACATCTGCATCCTTGCCGCCATCCTTTGAAAGCCCTTCATCAACACCAGCATCCCATTCATCCCCCGGTGACGCAGGGTCATAACCACAGTTAACACGGGCCTCGCGTGCCTTCGCCCGAGCGCCTTCAAAGGCCACCTCTGAAATACTCCCAGCCTCCCACAAGCTCTTATATATGTCCCGTTGGGCCTCTGCATAAACCCAAAACTCATGCAAATGACGAGGGGTAGAAGACTCTGCTTGAGCCAGCAAGCGCGCCTTCTCGGCTTTAAGAGCAACGACTTGATTCCCCAAATGCTGCGCCTCTTGGTCGATCTCGCCAATGCGCTCCTCAAGCCTAGCCTCCCTCAAGGTAGAAGTCTCACTCTCTGATTCCTGCTCAGATCGGAGAACGCATTTTGTGTTGTCCAATACCGCCGCTCTAGCCAAAGCAGACTCATGATCACGCTCGGCCTGTTCCTGTGCGGCCACCTTCCCTTCCAACTCTGCCAGCTTTCGAGCCCATTCGACACTTAAATCCTCCACTTTAACAGCACTTTGGCCGAGTTCAGCCTGCAACGACTGCACTTTTGCTTGAAGATCCCTGCATTTCGTGGCAACCCCTTTGCCCAGCTCGAGCTCTTCGTTATTAGCATGTAACAACTCCTACAACTCGCTGAATCTGCGGATGGACTGCATCCGTTCCTCGTCCCTCCTCTCCATCTCCTCTCTAGTGGACCGGGTACCAGTATCCGCCTTAAGTCGCTTGCGCAACTCACGACATCTGTCACGATACCGCCGATACTTCTCGACCGTCTTTAATAAAATCTCAGCCCGCGTCTCAGCTCTGCGGGCGCTCTCAACTTCCATCATGTAAGTCTGCAAGAGGAAAAGAAAGGAAAGTTCAAACAAACATCAAGTTAATAAGGGGGAAGAGAGGGAGAAGGCACCAAAATGGGCTTACCCTCTGACCCATCGCGGCGATACCGCGTGACAACAGTGAATCACTGATCGGCTGGAGAGCCTCGCTCTCGGTGGCCGAGCAAAAGATATCGAACTGCGGCACCAGTACCACCGTGTCCTGCAAAAGGTTGAGGTCGGACGGTATCAACAAAATATGGGAGGGGCCTTCAGCCATCACTACAGTCCTCGTAGAGCCACGCTCAAACAACCTCACATCGTCGGGGTCAAGGTCGGACTTAGTCTCATAATGTTCAACCACGCCATTACCTCTATCTTCGGCCGAAGGAGGGACGCGATCTTGCCGAGACAATGAGGGCCTGTTGTCAATGATCACGACCGCCCCGGGACTCCTCGTCTCTGAAATGCTAACTTCGTGGACGTACTCAAAGAGCCTCTCCACTACTCCTTGGCCAACTCTGATTTCTGCCTCGGAAGCCATCGGAACAGGTTCACCCAACGACGGCACCCCAGCGGCAACAGGCTCCTTTAGCATTACCCTCCGCCTTTTGGAAGGGACCTCTTCATTGCCGGCAAGGGAGGGTTCACCGGGCGCATCAACCGACGAGACCAGGGCCTCCAGTAGGGGGGTCGTCTCCAAGTGAACTGTCGTGATCGAAGCCCCATTGCCTCCACTCACCGGAGTTGCTGGAACGATTCGCACAGGGGCTGCCGACTGATGAAATGCCAATGGTGGAGGTCTAGCTCTTCTCGACCCTCTCCGGCCTATTAGAATAAGATAGAACTCCGCATGAGAATAAAAGAAAAGTACAATCGAAATACGGCTAAGGCTAATGCTAAGGAAAAAATTACTTACTCACTACAGGGCGACATCCGAATCTCTCATGGGAACGCTCCCACTCGCGGATCCCCGTAGTGTGCGACAGAACTACAACCACCAAGTCGCGAATACCATCGACCGACGGGGCAGGCGGCCTCTCAGCTGCATCAAAATGTCAGGCAAGCGGTCAAACGACCGAAAAACAAAATCATATGGTGTGGACAGACAATTAGCATAACGAGAGGGGGAAAAGGGACACTTACGAGCAAAATTCCATGTATCGGGAAACCTGACGGGGTCGGATACCAGGTGCTCCGTACGCACGAAAAAGAACTTTCCTAGAAGCGGCGGTTGGTCCAGTCATCCATCCCAATGTACAAACTCTTCGTGCCCCTGTGACGTAGGTGCAACATAGTCCCCCTCTAGAAATGGGGAGAGAAGAGGTGCATCATATGGCGGAGCGAGACAGGGCGGCCGACCAATTCGGCATATTTAGTCAGCATCAAGAAAAGCTTGTAAATATAGGGAGTGAAATGGGCCGGGCATACCTCATAAAAACGACAAAAATCCACAGCCAACGGAATAAGAGGAAGCATATATCTGATAACAAAAGAGTACGCGTAGAAAGCGCAATACCCCGGGCGGTGCAGATAAATAATTCCCCCCCCACCCCACCCCCGCCGGGATGAGCTCAACTCGCTCTGGAATCCCCCATTTGGTTCTGAAGGCAGCAAGCGCTGCCGCATCCATCACCGAAAGAGCCTCACTCTTAGCGGCTGAGCAAAGGATATCGAACTGTGGCACCAGTTCCACCGTGTCCAGCAAAAGGTTGAGGTCAGACGGTATCTCCAAAATATGGGAGGGGCCTTCAGCCATCACTACAGTCCTCGTAAAGCCACGCTCAAACAACCTCACATCGTCGGGGTCAAGGTCGGACTCAGTCTCATAATCTTCAACCTCGCCCTTCCCTCTATCTTTGGCCGAAAGAGGGGCACGATCCTGCCGAGACGATGAGGGCATACTGTCAATGATCACGACTGCCCCCTGACTCCTCATCTCTAGAACACTAACTTCGCGGACGTCCTTAGAGAGCCTCTCCACTACTCCTTGGCCAACTCTAATTTCTGCCTCGGAAGCCATCGGAACAAGTTCACCCAACGATGGCACCCCTGCGGCAACATGCTCCTCTAGCATTACCCTCCGTCTTTTGGAAGAGACCTCTTCGCTGCCGGCAAGGGAGGGTTCACCGGGCGCATCAACCGACGAGACCAGGGCCTCTGGTAGGGGGGTCGTCTCCAAGTGAGTTGTCGCGGTCGAAGCCTCATTGCCTCCGCTCGTCGAAGTTGCTTGTACAATTCGCACAAGGGATACCGACTGCTGAAATGCCAATAGTGGAGGTCTAGCTCTTCTCGACCCTCTACGGCCTATCAGGATAAGATAGAACCCCGCATGAGCATAAAGGAAAAGTGCAATCGAAATACGGCTAAGGCAAAGGCTAAGGCAAAAATGACTTACTCATTACAGGGCGACGTCCGAATATCTCATGGAAACGCGCCCACTAGCGGATCCCCATAGTGTGCGGTAGAACTGCAGCCACCCAGTTCTGAATATCATCGACCAGCGGGGGAGGCGTCCTCTCAGCTGCAAAAAAATGTCAGGCAAGAGGTCAAACGACCGAAAAACAAAACCGTATGGCGTGGACAGACAATTAGCACAACGAGAGGGGGCAAAGGGACATTTACGGGAAAAATTCCACGTCTCGGGAAACCCGACGGGGTCGGATACCAGGTGCTCCGTATGCACGAAAAAGAAATCTCCCAAAAGCGGCGGTTGTTCCTGTTGTCCATCCCAATCGCCAAACTCTTCGTGCCCCTGTGACGTAGGTACAACATAGTCCTCATCTGGAAGTGGGGAGAGAAGAGGTACATCATATGGCGGAGCTAGACAGGGCGGATGACCAATTCATCATATTTAGTCAGCATCAAGAAAAGCTTGTAAATATAGGGAGTGAACTGGGCCGGGCATACCTCATAAAAACGGCAAAAATCCACAGCCAATGGAAGAAGAGGAAGCATATATCTGATAACAAAAGGGTACGCGTAGAAAGCGCAATACCCCCCCCCCCCCCCC
>ML253123.1:0-21548 GCA_005239495.1 Nicotiana undulata | reverse complement strand
GGCAATACCCCCCCCCCCCCTCCGCCGGGACGAGCTCAACTCGCTCTGGATTCCCCCATTTGGTTCTGAAGGCAGCAAGCGCCGCCACATCCATCACCGAAAGAACCGGCACCGGTTCCTCCCCGGGTGGATGGTTAAAATCATTCCGAGCATTCCCGGGATGGGCACCACCTCATCCACAGACGGAAAACTCTCATCCTCCACCAAGTTCACCTCCTCATCACGGGGAGGCACGGCGTTTTTCGGTGCCAGAGCGT
Source organism: Nicotiana undulata (assembly GCA_005239495.1). Classification (NCBI taxonomy): domain Eukaryota; kingdom Viridiplantae; phylum Streptophyta; class Magnoliopsida; order Solanales; family Solanaceae; genus Nicotiana; species Nicotiana undulata. The sequence continues at coordinate 21,291 of ML253123.1, read as the reverse complement.
TAGCAGCGTGGTTAGGATTCGAGGAACTAGTCATCACAAATTGAAATGGAGATCGAAAGTATGAGGGAAAAAGAACTTGAAGCTGGTTGCACTCCTGTAAGGTACGAACAATAGAAAGTTGGTAGTCTCAAAGGTTTGTGCTTGAACTTTTTAATTTGGATAATGCACCACTGAAGCAGGAGCCCTCAATATATAGGCACAAAAATCCCATAGGTGAAATGCCGCCATTTTCAAAAAGGCAACAGAATAGGCGCGAGAAACGATGCGACGCTTACCGCATGAAACGTATGCCATAAAGACACCTGGTGAATTAATGTCACATCAACTAACATGCATATCTGATAAGTCCCTTCGAAACGTCATATATTCTCTCCGTTAAAGAGCGGGCGCCCACGACCCCAGAACCGGATTCGGCCCAGAGGTCGACAGACCTTCAGTCGACACGCCCGCTCAGAAACGATCTGGTATTTGCCCCCGAAGGCTTATAACGGCTAGATCCGCCCGCTGCGTCCGCCCAGAGGCAGACCCGAGGGACGGAGGGGCTAACTGTATGTGTCAAAATCTGTCTACAAAGCCGGCAACAAATGAGATATCGATTGAATGACTGAGTCGTGGTCATGATTCGACAGGCACGACCCCGATGATCGTCTGTCGTGCCTAACGACAGGTTTGCTCTGCCAGATAATCATCATGAACTATGACCTGATGGAAAGAGGACTAGGGGACAACCCTTTGGTTAGGGACCAGGGGATAAAGAAAGGAAAAGAGAGTATAAATAGAGAGGGGAGAAAGGGCACGAAGTAGGCACTTTGAGGAGGAACTCGCAAAAAAGTTATCCTCGTGAAAAGAAGATGGAACCTAGAAGCTCAGTTGAGTAAGCATGGATCCGACAACCTTCAGGAAGCCTTGCTTATCGCCCATACACGCTCAGTTGAGTAAGCATGGATCCGGCAACCTTCAGGAAGCCTTGCTTATCGCCCATACACGCTCAGTTGAGTAAGCATGGATCCAGCAACCTTCAGGAAACCTTGCTTATCGCCCATACACGGTAAGGGACGATGTTCGAAAATGTAATTCTATCACTCATATTGATTTCATCCTTGTAATAATCAACATAGACCAATGAGCATGTGCTCCCTGACATTCATATTCAATATAACCAGATCTAGAGTTAATTATGTTTAGTTGAGATTTACTCTTTATTTCATTTGTGATTGATTTTGTGAAAAGCTTCATTGAGTTTTTGTGCAAACAAATTTATTCATTAGAAATACAACAAATACTCCTAGGCTCTTTATTCATAGAGTAACTCTAAAAAAAATAATTAATTATTTCTTGATATTTGAAAAAATCAAATATTGTGTATTATAAAAGAAACCAAAAATTTAGTTAAAGTGAACTGCATGGAACATGAAAGAGTGGTCAATGAAGCTTGGTATCCCGAATCCGTGACAGTAAACTTTTCTCATTTTTTCCAGGAACCTTATCCAATGTATATTTGATGTAACATGTTTTACATTATTAATATCTTCTACTTAAAAATATGTAACAGTGAACTCTGAAATTTTTATTTGAGAGTTGTGGTCTAGTGTGCTTCCTCGCAATAGTTTAATCTTAATTTCCATCTGTCAATAATGTTAGCTCCTGTTGGAGGAATCCGACATGCACCAACAATTAATAATTTGCAAGTTATTTATATTTCTTTCTTCAGTATGTCATTCATGACCTAATCCAAGTTAAATTTCTCCATGATTTAACCAAAAGAATAAAATAAGTTTCTCCATGATCGCCCACAGTTAAATTGTAAACGACAAAATATAAAATTGATTGGTCTATTGAAACTAATTGCATACACTAGCTAAAAAGTAAGAATATATATACATTTTATCAGTTATTTTTTGGAAGCGGCTAAAAATATATATTTTATAATTGTTAAACACCGATTTAGTGCAGGAAAAGTATTTACCTTCGTTAAACTCTTATATATCTAGTTTGAAATCTCATTCGTAAGGTGCATATGGTCAGGGGCGTATGTATAGCCTGAATCTATGGTTTTTCCATCAAATTAGGTATTTTATGCACGTATTTTTCAGAATTTGTTGTGTGTTGGCACCCATGTTCCTATTAGACTAAATGGTGCACTTGATTGAAAATTGAGTTATTTCACCTAGAGAACATGGATGGATTCCCACCTAATACAATTTTTTTCTACTTTTTTTAGTGGAGCACCAAATGTTCAAGAAATCCTAAATTCGCCTCTGGTTCCGTCTTTTTCTAATATCTTTTTCTTTCTTTCCAAAAAATATTTTTGCAAGTTGGTTTTAGCATTCAAAATGCAAGTGCACATCAATCTTCGTTGATGCATGTTTATTTTGCTGTTTTGGGTTTTGAAAGAAAGGGGAAAAAGGAAAGTTCTTTCTAATAAACAGAGGGAAATAAACATAAACAAAAAAACTAATTTTGTTCGTCTTAAATAAAGTTCAGTTTGCTTTTTTGCAACTCATAGTTGCATATCCCATTACACAAGAATCAACAAAAGCAGCATCATGGACGAAATTAGAAGAGCAAAGAGTTTTGCAGTGTCCCATAATTTTCCAGAGAAGGAAACAGGAGGAGAAGGTGGTGGTTTACTAGCTACAATTCTTTCTTTGGGGCAATGATAATTACACCTACTTGGACGTGCAACTCTGTAGACACCGGTGGTTGTCAGTATATGAATCTCCTTTTTATTGTCTTCACCTAAGGAGAAAACGTATCCTATAGCAGGCACAACATCTTCTGCAATTGATTCACAATGTATTGGAGAATCTTGCGCGCACCTATATTGTATTTTTGAACTTGTGAAATTTCTACTATTTTCAGGATTTTCAGTACCTGACCATATTCCATCTGGATACAAGTCTATGTACAAGTACCTGAAAGTTTGATTTCGAAATAATGTTGAGCTGATGAAACAGTATATACATGTACCGTATTATCAAGTTTGTTAGCAAAGAAAAAGATGCAAACCTTCCATACAGGCAGGGATCAGTGTGAGACCTATAGAAGTAGCCACCAGTTATGGAAGATGAACCAATTGCCTTATCAGCTTCAGAGTGGTTGTATCCCATGACTGGGAATGTGAGACTATTGGAGCTAGAACAAGTGCTTTCTTTTGTGGCATTGATTGGTTTGTAGGGATAAGGGCCTTCGTAGATGGACCAACCATAGTTTCCACCCTTTGTTATCATATCAATCTCTTCGTACTGGTCCTATAATAAGATTCGCGAAAGGAGATAGTAACTTCAATAGGTGCAGACAACGCTGGATCACGCAAAGGCTAATATTCTACTACTGTTTTTTGGAGTTTCAAATTAAGAACAGGATCAGATTAACAAGTCAAGCCACTGCCTGCTGGTGAAGTAATTCTTCCAACATTACTAAAGCTTCCAGAGGCCTGAGCCTTCTCAATTAATGAAGGCAACTCAATTTCCAGCATATGCGGTTTCTTCTAAAGAATCCTGGAATAAAAATATTCACATGCATATCGATATAGCAGGCCGAAGACCTTGTTCCAAGAACTGATTGTATGTCCTACTCTGTTTGATATTTTTTGTTTGAATTTATCACAATTTCGCTAAATTAACTATCATAATCATATAACTAATGACTATGCTTATAAGAGAAAGTGAACTTCCTAACCTGTCCAGCATCTCCACATAGGAAGTAGGAAGGTCTTTCTGAATCGAAACTACAACGCCAAGGATTTCTAAGACCCAACGCCCAGATTTCAGGCGCTAATTGCTTGTCATTGTTGTACGGATTATCTCTTGGTATGGAGTAGTTTCCCCAAAGCCCTTGAATTTGCGCTTCATTTCCTGTCAGTCATAAAATGAGAAAATTGCAGTGCAAGAAACATGCAGTCTGATCATCCAATCTGTTTCTACCTACCTACCTACATTCAAGATGCTACGGGAACAGTATGTAGTGATTGCAAAAGTTCCATTGTTAAATTTTGTTTATATTATTCGGAAATTAAAAAGTCACATAACAAGTCTACGCAATAAACATTTTAATAAACATACTTTGATCCACATCGATCCTCAAGATCTTTCCGAGCAATGATCTCTTGTTTTGTGCAAAATTGTAAGGATCCCCTCGATGTGTACCAATTCCAGTCATAACATACAAAAACCCATCTGCAGGGCCAAAGAGAATCTGCCCTCCATGAACTCCCCTATCCGGAAGTCCCATTGTAAATATCCTCCTCACTTCTAATTCACTAGCAACTTCTGCCTGTTAAGAAAATGATCAAATCAGGACATTAAGGGAACTTCAGACAAGAAAATCCATAAATTCATATAGCGATAAGGCGAGTGTGGAGGTTTACCATGGAAGGTGTTGATGTAGTACCATTTGCTGTGAACTCTGCTACCACAGTTTGATACTGACATGGCTCAATGCCACTCTCTACTGGAAGTGTTGCTGGATCACAATTAACTTCTGAGTTACATGAGCATCTACCCGAACATCCTGAGTGTTGCAACTTATCACAATTGTATGAAACGAAGAAACGACCATTATTCACAAAATTAGGATGGAATCCCATTCCCAATAACCCATATTGGGTACCAAAAAGCACCTGATCAGTTATATCTAGAAAGGGTTTGGACTCATCAAGCTCCAATACTCCATTAGATTCACCCTCGGGAACATTGGCAATCCATACTTTACCTTGTTGATTCCACAAAAAGACACGGTTAGAGCCATCAGGGTGTGGAGTGATGCCGATGTAAGATCCATTTCCAATTTTGTCAAGGCAAACACCATTTGGGGGTTGATTATGAGCTTCACGAAAACCAAATGATTGAGCACCATTTATTAAGTCCTATAAGTTGATTTCAAGACAGGGAACAACTCAATGAGAGAAAAAGTTTCCAAGAGGAAATGTAGATATCTAAACTCAGTAAAGCATTAAGGACTCTTACTGAACAGAACTCGGGATCAGAGATATTCACTGCTGCAAATTCCTTCTCCAATCTTAAGTCCTCTGCAAAGTCACATCAAACATTTCCATTAATTAGAAGGAAAAAAAATCAGTTTCATATCTATTGTACCACAAAGAGTGATGATATAGCCTTACTTAACTGAGTGCAAATAGTGTAGGATGATAAAAAACCATAAATTAAGGAGAGATTCAGGAGAAAAACAGTGTCCATAGCCTGATTATAGGAATGAAATTAAGAACACCACAGAAACACAACTATTGGATGATATGTGATGCACAACATTAATTCCTATAAAGGCCTTTTCATCTGAATCTTGTCTCTTCATATATAATGGCGCTAGAAAAATAGTGTAAAATTTTAGGAGATGTAATTATATTACTACGTTAATCTCAGTGCACACGCCGATCTCAATGCTACTTTAATAACACAAATGCATGGGGAGTCAAAACCTTTGCGTCCCAGTGTTTGTATCCCGAACGAATAATATTCCTTACGAGCATGAATAGTACAACCTCACCACCAAGTAAAGCCAAAACGCAAGCAAGAACCAGATCAAACAAGGGTGAAAACCAAATTGCATCCGCTAGAAATCGGGGCCACCTGATTTTATTATTTGATCCACATTGGGACGATGCATGAAGAGCTGAGGCATTGATTATAGATTCCGAGTAACATTGGAGATAGCTTTAGTAACGCATAAGCGAGATATGTATGATTGGGTGAGGGCCGTGTCGCGAATCTCGGAACGAATCAAATCAGAAGTGGTTAATTAGCTGATTATACAATTTTTTATGTAATTAGAATTATACCATAAGTAAAATTCTTCTACTTTTTAATCATTTGTATGCATCATTAGTGAGACAAAAGCAATACAACTCTTTGAAGTATTTTGACTCGAGGATGAAGTCCTATCTGCATATTGGTTTGATTTATTTACAATTTAATTTTATTATTGGTATTGAGCGAAATCACTTATCAACCATAATTGTTATCTAAATTTTAGGCTAAAACGAATCGACTACCTCTTTCCACGTTTGCCTCCATAGCACTAACCTATCTCGTGGTTTGAGATATTATACTTACCTTCTGTATTTTGATTTTCTTTTAATAATACTTAATTTAAATGACAAAATTTTATAATATTCCTACCGTACCCTTTGTAGTGCAATTGTTGCAGTACGTTTTTCAATATATATATATATATATATATATAATGCCCCTTCAAATGTTCTCTCTATTACATATATAGTTGGTGCAAAGAATATTGAAAATCCTTACTAATAATAAGGCAAAATGGAAATAAATCTTTTTCTTTATGCTTGAATTTTAAAAAAAGTGGAAGCAACAATGGTTATAATAGATTTGAACGTAATATTATATGTAATAAATATTACCTTAATCTCAGTTAATCAATGAAAACTTATTTGTTTTCATGAAGCACTACTAACCTAACATTAAATCTCTAATGCCACAATCACTATTATTTTTAGCTTCACGGTAGGCGCCAAAATGGTAATTACAATTATATTTGATTTTGTGGTTCTAAAAATACGTGTGTGATGACCCAAGGGGTCATTTTATGAAATCAGACTTAATTCTAGGCTTACTAGCCATAAAAAGACTAATTTTATTTACCTCGATTTGCATGCTCAGTCGGGGCGTGAAACTGGAAAGCTTTGATGTGAAAATGTGAAAAATAGTAATTTCTAGAGTTAAAATTTAGTTTTAGTTGATTTTGGTCAACATTTTTGGTAAACGGACCCGGATCTGTGTTCCGATGATCTCGGGAGGTCTGCAATAAAATATGGGACTTGGGCGTATGCCCAGAATTGAATTCCGAGGTCCATAGCCTTAGAAAATAATTTTTGAAGAAAATTGTTCTACTGGTTAATTCAAGAAATAAAGAAATAAAATAATATGTGAAATTTATGATGACGGGCCCGTATTTTTGTTCCGGAGCCCGGAACAAGTTCGTTATGTTATTTAAGTCCTATCTGTTATGTTTCATGAGAATCGAAGTTGATTTGAGGTAATTCGGACATTCGGTTGAAAAGTTAGAAATTTGAGTGTTCATGAGGAAATCTTAACCTTTGAGGTTAAATCTGTAGATTTTGATGATTTGATCGCACGAGCAAGTTCGTATGATATTTTTAGACTTGCGTGCATGTTTGGTTTGGAGCCCCGAGAGCTCGGGTGAGTTTCGGATAGGCTACGGAGTATCTAGACTTAGAAAAATACCCCAACAGCTGAACATCTGGTGTGCAGGCCTCAGATCTCGCAAGTGCGAGGTCGTGGCCAGCCTCAGATCTCGCATTTGCGAGGTCCTGGGTCGCAAATGCGAAGGGTCCTTGGTCTCAAATGCGAAGACCTGCTCGCATTTGCGATAATTTCCGGAAAAGTCAGGGTTCGCAAATGCGAACTCAAGTTCGCAAATGCGAGACCCGCAGCCTGTTATATCAGCTTTTTGACGGGGTTTTCATTTCTTTTTTAATTTTCTCACACCCTAAACCTCCATAGGCGATTTTTCAAAGACCCAAACTTCTCCAAATCATTGGTAAGCGATCTCCAACTAATTCTTTTCAATTCCTAACAACTTTTAACAAGATTACTATCAAAATTCTAGAATTTTCATGGTAAAAATTGGATTTTTGGGTAGAACTTAGGAATTTCAAAATTTAGGGAATTGGACCTCGAATTGAGGTCGGATTCCAATACCAATTGCATATCCGGACTCGGGGGAGATTGGGTAAACGGGTTTTTGTTCGAACCTCGAGTTTAGACCAAGCGGGTCCGGGGTCGATTTTTAAATTTGGATAGGAAAACTTAGGAAAACCATTATTTTTCAATAAAGATGATTCTTTTAGGCTATGATTGATAACATTGAGCAAATTGTGATTAGATTCGAGCGGATTAGAAGCAAATTCTAAAGGAAAGGCAATGCTAGAGCAGTGAAGTGCTTGTTAGATCGAGGTAAGTGCTTGGTTTAATCTTGACTCGAGAGAATAGGAATCCCCAACCTGATTGTTATGAGAAATTGTTTGTATGTAGTGTATATGTGAAGTGACGAGTACCTATGCACTACCAAATTGTTGTTTAACATGATCCCTTTCCCCGTTTCTCATTTATTTGCTTCCTGGCTTAGCTGTTTTGTGACCATTGAGGTTTACATGGCTATTTGGTTCCATTAGATCATTGCCAAGTATTGTTGCAAGTGTGTTAAAAGTGTTGGTCATTCTTTTGATTTTGTTATGGTACATAAAGATTGAGCTGGATGACAACGTTACAGTATTTACATATATTCTGGTTGGTTTCATTATAAAATGATATGGGATACAACTTATGAGTTATACTGTTTTCTGTTTACAATTATTGAGATAAAAGTGTTGTGAAAGGCTTGGTCTGGATTGTGAAAATTTTCATAAATAAATAAATTGATAATATGTCTGATGGGAGCGGGTTGCACGCCGCAACAAGGTGTAATAAGGGTGGACATGTGGGATCGGGTTGCACCCCTCAACATGTGTAATAAGGGTGGAATATAGGGCGGTGCAATAAGGTGGGACATGCGGGAGCGGGTTGCACGCCGCAACAAGGAGTAATAAGGGAGAACACATATGTTTTTATTTACTTTCCAAGAAAAATCAAAGATTTGAAAAATTATTGTTTTACTTTACTATTTTATGTATTTTACACTTACTTTTATTTTAAAAGTCAAAACTTTTGAAACTTTGAAATTTTTTATGTGAGAGTTTAGTTATAGCTGAGGTCTGGGAAGAAACAACTAAATTATTTTATATATTTCTACAAATTTATTGTTCTTGTTTGTTTAGAATTGTATTTGTTCTGTTTTGTTATATATATATATATATATATAGATATACTGTTACATGTTAAGTTACATTGCCCCGCCTTAGCTTCGTCACTACTTCGTCGAGGTTAGGCTCAGCACTTACTCAGTACATGTGGTCGGTTGTACTAATACTACACTCTGCACTCTTTTGTGCGGATCCAGGTACCGATCAACGTTAGGAGATCTTAATATCCTTTCAGAGACGAGGTAGATCTGCTGGCATCCGCAGATTCCTGGCGTCTTCTCTCAGTTTTATAGATACTGTTTCATCATATTCGACACAGTTATATTATTTCTTTCAGCCCATTATTTGTAGTACTCTTAGTGGTTCGTGAATTGTGACACCAGACCCTGGGGTAGTCTTATGATTATTTATCTAATTAGAGGCTCGGTTTTATTATTCATTTATTATTTATTCGTGGATTATACAATGGAAATAATAAGAATTTAGTTTATTTGAATTGTTTTGTTATAGTTAAATAGATTTTAACGGCAATTAATTAAATAAATTCTAACATTGGCTTGCCTAACAAGCGTGGTATTAGGCGCCATCACGGTTCCTAAGGTTGGGAATTTGGGTCGTGACAACGTAATTTATTTTAATACTAGTTGTTAAGCAATAGATACTAAGTGTGAGTTAGGAAAATGAGATAAGAACAAAAGATAATGGGTTAAGCAAACCGAGCAGTGACGAGATCGGGGTCTCGAGCCGGCCTAAGTTGGGCCTCGAGGTCGAGCTAATGTGCTTGACTGGGGATGGTCGATGAAGAGCTAACAGTTCTAAGGGCCTCGAAGATGACTCTTTATGATCAATGATGAGTAATAAATGAAGAACAATCAATGAAATACAATAAATGTAAGTAATAGAGAGACGGTAGAGTACGTTTGAGTTAGAGAGCAAAGAATGTTCTTGTTCTTGTATTGAATATCATGCGTGTTACAAAATGACAAGGGTCCCCTTTATATAGGAGAACGAATCCCAACATAGTACATATGCATTTAATACAAAGATATGCAGTTGGTACAACTATTTAATGTCACGGTACGAACTTGTACTATTCTTGCAGACCTAGTCAGCTCTAACCACGTGCCTTTTGAGAATTTCCCGCTTGTCCATGATAGTCGCCGATTTACGCCGCCCCGGAGTCGAGCATAGGGAATCGATGATGTGCTCCATCGGAATCGAACCTCGAGTTGTGCATCGAGCCTCCTGAAAATGGGCTATGGAATGCCATAATAATCACAAAATTGGACTCTCCAATTTTAGCTGTATGCACAGCTGGATGTCATTAATTACTCCTTTTAGGTATTTCAATTTTCTAGTTCATCTTTATACAACTCTTCGATCATAAATTAGTGCCATAAGAAAATTCTTTAAGTTCCAGATTTGTCAATTTATTAGCTGTACAATTACTTTGGTTATGATGATAAATCTTTTTCAAGCATAAACCACTAGCTAAGGTTAATTCTTTATGCTTTGGCAAAATTATTACTTTGACAGTTGTTTATTATAGCTCAAACATGACAACTCCATTAAAACTACGCTAGGCCCAAAAGAACAGACAACATAATTTAACAATATATGAATCAAACTGCGCGAATACTACGTAGTATTATCTTTCCTGAAATATCTAATATACTAATCATGGACATTTTTCCCCAAAAGGTTAAATGCTTGGTTTTCTATAGTTTCAGGACTTGTAGACCAATTTTACACTTGCTTTTATATGCTTAATTAATTATTGTCTATCAGCCAATTCCTAGTCAATGAAGCTAAAAGATGAGGGATCAATCAAAGGTAGCAAAGGAGAATACCATAAATACTTCACTAAATTTCTTGGTGCAACATTACTGATTAATTAAACAAGTGCTAATATTTGAACCCCCTCTGTTCTTGGTACTAAAAGACACTCCATGGACCAACATGCCACTACTGGTCCTTTCTGTTTCACAATGAACTATTTGGAGATGGAAGACAGAGCAAGCCACCATCCACCGCCAAGTCATGCCCACTCACAAATGCAGAATCATCTGAAGCTAGAAACAGAACTGCATCCGCCAAGTGCTTCACCGTTAGCGTAATTCCCTTCAAACTAGTCAAGTTCCCATACATTTTCAGAACCTTCAATGATGTCTCCTTCTCCGCACTCAACATAATTGGCGTCATTACTGCAGATGGCGAAACACTATTCACCCTTATTCCATATTCACCTAATTGCCTTGAAGCTGATCTCACTAGACCTAAAACAGCGTGTTTCGACATTACATAATCCGTCCGCCATGGTCCTGCCCTGCTTGCCGCAATACTGGCTGTACAAATGATGCTCCCTCTAACGCGCTGCTCCACCATGGCTCGTGCCGCGTGCTTCACACACGCCGCCATGCCTCGTGTGTTGACTCTTAACACACGGTCGAATTCGGAAAGATCTAGATCGAGTACCTTTTGACCTGAGTTACCGACGACTCCTGCGTTACTGAACATGATGTCGAGTTGACCATATTTTTGGACGGCTGAATTCACCATGGCTTTCACTTCATTTTCATCACTGACGTCGCAGTGCACGTAGCTGCACCTCTGCAAAGGGATGGATTCCGCCAAAGCTCTGCCCGTTTTATCTTGGATGTCGGCGATGACGACGCGCGCGCCGTGATGGGCAAAAAGACGTACTGCTGCTTCCCCAATGCCGCTGGCACCACCCGTCACTATGGCCACTTTGCCTTCAAGCTTTTGCATGGTCACTGCAAAAAAATTCCGTTTTCTGCTTTATTTTTAGTGGTGTTTCTGGAGAACGGGAAATATCTTTCTAAAAGCTGGGGTATCTGGAGTACGTGGCCTAATAATGCAGCCAACAGTTATGCCTCAGCCTCAAACTAGCCACCAATTGCAGGAAAGGTAAGGGGTCCGCAGTCACAATCCAAGTACAGCCTCTCTTTTTTTAATAATTGAGTGACATATTTAGCATAAAATTGCTTTTCAAATATGCTATCCAGTTATAGTTGAGTGACATGACTTATTTTCATCAATTCCTATTAAACAACATTCTTTTAGAGAGACCTAATAGGTGAAGCAATCCAGTAAACAGTAAATTGAGTTAGGATTTAAATGTCAACTGCAAGAATTTGAAGATATCTACACAAAAAGGTGGAGGTAATGCACAGCGAACATTAGTAAGAAAAGCTACGGGCTCCAAAAGCAAGGAGCATAGAGTATCTGCAAATCAGACTACACATTTCGGCATTGGGCTAAAATGTGTTTTCTTAGTATTTGGTCCCAGGAAACTATGTCATACATCAAGAATAATCTGAATGAGACTCGTCGTAGAAATCACTGGGGCATGGTGACATGACCTCTTGCTCCAAATATTGCAGCACCTGTTGCATTGAAGGTCTATCATCTGGATTTGCATCTGTGCATCTTGCAGCTATTTCCAGAATTGCTTCTACTGTCTCTACGTCTGCGTCTGTGCACCTCTTATCTAGAATGTCCTCTAGTCTATTCTCCTTCAGCAAGGTATTCATCTGTATAGTTTTCACATTGCAACACTATAAGTTTGCGGAAATAGTAGAGCTAAATACTAAGACAAGTTCCATATATCTATCAGATAATCTCCAACCAAGGTCTTCTATGAAGTTTTAAAAGTCGATGAGAAGCATACCCAGCCAACCACATTTAGGCCTCGGTTCACGAAAGATGGATCTGTTGGCCTTTTCCCTGTCACAAGCTCTAAGAGGAGAACTCCAAAGCTATACACATCAGACTTCTCTGTTGCTCTTCCACTTTGCAAGTACTCTGGGTATATTACCAACAAGAAATCGTTGGTCAGACAAGAAAAGTAAAAAGGAAACTGGTCCAAGAATGATAAACTTCTATCAGCATCCAACACAACACAAGCATAGCATAGTCCATAAGAAAATAGGTCAAGGCATTTTGTCCAAACACAAAAAAGAACCAACCAAACTTACTTTACAGCCAACATATACATGATTATATGTATCTATCATTATAGGTGCTTATTGAAAAAAGTGAGTTGCATACCTGGTGCTAAATAACCAAAAGTTCCTGCAACCACAGTCGTAACGTGAGCTTCCTCGTCAACCAAAAGCTTGGCAAGTCCAAAGTCTGAAACACGAGGCTCTAGATTCTCATCAAGGAGTATGTTGCTTGATTTAATATCTCGATGAACTATTTTAGGACAGCAGTCATGGTGTAGGTAGGCCACCCCTCTTGCAGAACCAAGAGCTATTTTCAAACGTGCATTCCAGTTCAACAAACGATCATCCACACGTTCTGCCAAAATGCACAAAAGATGCACGCAATGAATTGCCAATAAAAGCAGATTGTTTAAGCAACAGAAATAGCATTTCCTCCCCTCTCCAGATTCTTATTCTGTTGACTCTTTTGTTAAAACGTAGAACTTGAGCGGTGTCTCACAGATAAGACACATATCTCCAGAAAATACTGGGCAACTGATAAAGAATAAAATCTGAACCACTAATAACATAGAAGAAATCCAATTCATATATTGCCATGGCCAACGAGCTCAATGCGAGTGACTTCTCTCTGAACCAAAGAATACCAGTCAGATGTGCTCCAAGCAAATTTAAAGGGTGTAAAAAATAAAGAAGTATCATATTTCTTGATTTGCATCTGCAGACTCTACACTCAACAACAATGCACAGAGAAAAGGTCCCCCTTTTAATTGTCTTTATTGGGGCAAGTACCTTTTTCAGCTCTTCCTCTTCATGCATATACAATGGATGACTGAAAATAATGGGTACATTTGGGCCTAACCAAATAAAAGAGATGTATGGCAGTTTTCATGCTACACCTTAGACAATTTCTATCGTTGATGCCTTCTATAAGATAAGAAGAGAAGTAATGATGAGGAAAGACTTCCACAAGTTTAAAATTGCAGGAAACATACCATGCAGGAAATTGTCCAAGCTTCCCATGACCAGGTAATCATAGATGAGAAGCCTTGCAGTAGGAAGCCTGCAGTAACCTCGAAGGTTGACCAGATTAATGTGTTTGATGCTACCCAAGATTTCCAGCTCTCTCTCAAAGACTTGATCAGAGCCTTCACGACTCCGGTCTATTCGTTTAACAGCAAATGTTCCACAATCATTCATAACCATCCGATACACAGTACCAAACCCTCCAGCCCCAACAACATCTTCCTCATCAAGGGATTCAATCTTCTCTATTAGCTCACATGAAGGATAAGGAAGATCGCCGTGGAAAGTAATAAGCTTGGCACCTGCAGACTTGACATATTAAGGCAAAAATATGGAGAAGGAAAAAGAAAATGGTAATTGTACTATTCACCCTCTTACTTGGCTCTTTGTAAACTTGTTTCTTGACTTCTGTGTATTTTTTTGCTGCCCTTTCCTTCTTTGACAACAACCAAACCCAGAGGAAAATAAAGAGCACAATGAGTACGAAACCCAATGTAGATATTGCACCAATAACTGCTGCTCTAACATAGTGAGAGGATCGCTTAGTAGGGACTGCACAGAAACCACATTAATTTAGCAATAAATCAGACTTTCTACAGAGAAGTAAAGGAGAAAACAGCAGAATCCACTCAGTGCAGGAAAGGGAAGTTCCAAAGCCAGTGAACTTCTAAAATGTAGTAGAAATAAAGCAGATATAACAACCTGCAGCCTCATCACTTTCAGCATGAGGCAATACTACAGGGAATCCCATTGATGTTCTGCAAGGCTTGACAACCTGTTGGCCACAGAGATCTAAGTTGCCAATAAACCTAAGCATAAGCATTATCCTCATCAGAATAGTCTTCCATAAGACAGCCATTAATAGCAGAATAAACATTGAAAATGTTATTCATCACCAAGATTATGAAGAATAAAAGTAAGCGACAATCCAGCTCACGAGACTCCTATTAAACAGCTGTTTCCTGAAACATGCTGGTGTTGGTGATTCTAATCCACTGATCTTGCGACAGGTACTCTGCTTAGTTTGTATTTACTAGATATCATTGTAATACTGCCACAAACCTAACCTATGTAGCAAACGACATTTACTTACAAATGTACCTGGTGAGCAAGTACCCGATTCATCTAGTAATTTATTTCTTAAAATGTGATTGGGGTGCCAAGTGGATGCTGAAAAATTATCTTCACTTCTATACAGATAATAGGAAGCAGTATTCAAGATATATTTTATACTCTCTGAGTTTAGAAACATCTATCTAAATTTATTTTCAGCCTGCAAGAAAATATTTGAACTCATCAGGCGATATCAAATGTGGGATCAAATTCCAAAGGAAGGAGGACTTACGATTTGTTTCCGAAAGTGCTCAGAACTCCAACATCAGGAATCTCTCCCGAGAAGAAATTGGTTGACAAGTTACTGAATTGATTTGCAATTTTAACACATCAGTGTAAAGGCAGTAACTTGCTGGGTTAAGAAATTATGATGAAAGGAAATTGGACTTACAGATGACGAAGGTGTCTGAGACGACCAAGAGAAGAAGGTATGGCACCCCTAAGTGAATTGCTTGATAAGTCCCTAAGAAAGATTAAAAGGCAGCAACCAATAAAACAACATAATCGATCAAATAATCAGATGGTGAATTAAAACATTTTGAAATCTTACAATATGGTCAGCATTGAAAGATTTCCAATATCTGATGGTATGCCTCCTTGAAGATAGTTTGCTCTGAGGTATCTGTATTAAATAGTATCTAGCTTGTGACAACATTATCAAGAAACACGGGGAATCTCCAAGAAAATATGCTATCACTCAGTTATAGGAAACTTCAACTTACATAGCTCTGAGTTCAGAGCAATTGCCAATCTCAATAGGAATCACACCGTGCAGACTGTTTTCGTGAAGTGCCCTGGTTTTAGGGAAAGAACACAGTTTTATCAAGGGAAGCAAAAGAGATAAACATTAATTTTACCTAGAATTAGCAAGAGCCCACACAAAGAAACAATGCACTAACATAGATAATATTTGTTGCATTCCCCAAATAAGCTAAGTGGCATGGAGAAAGGCTATGGGACTTACAATCTCTGCAGTCTGGTGAGTTTTCCTATGCTGGGAGCTATAATTCCTCCAAGTTGCATATAAGGTAAGTTGCTGAAAATTCCAAAAAATAAAATGCTGTAAATTAACCAAAGCAAAACGAGTGAAGAAAGCACTGATAAAGGAAATAAAAAGAGAAGTGGGCATACATAGATTGAACTCTTTGGTCATTGGGATGGCAAGATATACCAGTCCATCCACAAGGTGACTCATCCGAATAATTCCAGTTGCTCAACACATTTTTGGTGTCATTCAAAACGGTTCTCATTTCCAACAAAGCAAAACCTAAAAGGAAACAGAAAACAAGAATCAAAGTTAAGACCGTTTTAGCTCAAGAACAACATACATTGTGAAAAACAAAAACCTAGATAATGCCCCATAAATAAATAAACTTACCATCTGGGGTTAGAGAAAGAGAGCTTTTGCTGAAAATGGTCATCGTAAACAAACCAAAAAGGGCCAAAATCCGCAGACCCATTTCGATTACTTGAGCAAAACCGCAGATTTGAGCTTAGTTTTCACTTTGGAATAGTAGTAGTCTACTGTCTACTAGTCCTTGAGTTCAGGACTAAGTATATAGTGGAGTGGTAGCAAGTTTACCAATCAAGACAGATCTTGAAAGAGTAAAGCTATAATGGAAAAAATGGTGGGGTTAGGATAGAAGTAATTAAGATGATTAAAGTTATTACAAATGGAAAATCCATAATAATGAAATGTCAAGCACGAAGTGAGAAAGACGAGGGGTGGGGGTGTGTATTATTTTGAAAAGGAGAAGACTTTACTTTGAAAGTAGTATAGAAAGTTGTGTAATGGAAAAAGAGAGAGAGCCGTTGTTCAGACAGCCGTGGAATTCAAACAGAGAAATGTAATTGGACTACACTCTCGTGTGTTAAATTTTGTGTACGCGCTCGATATTTGATGGATGCGTGTTCAATTATGTTAAGAGATGAATGTGTGTAAGTGACGGCTATGGATGTGCGAGTGGAGAAATGTTTTTGTTGGAAAAAGGACAAATCTTTGCACTGCCCGAGTCTGAGCAAAATTTGAACATTTGATGACCTATGTTTGGAGTGTAGGCATAAGGTACTCACATTTGCACATCAATTGTTCAAATGTATCACCAACCCTTTATGTGAGCCCTTCTTAAGTGGTGTGTTGATGTACTGAACAGCTTCACGTGAGATATTTGTTGAGTTTAGATGATTGAATGCATGATATGGGACATGTTTGGCCAAACTTCTAAAATCAGCTTATTTTGAGAATTATTTTTCTTAAAAGTACTTTTAAATGTGAGAAGCAGTTTATGTTTGGTTAATTAATTTAAAAAGTACTTTTGAGCAGTGATTAGTATTTGGCCAAGCTTTTGAAAACTGCTTCTAATTATATTTTTCTCAAAAGTACTTAGCAGAAAAGTACTTTTGGAAAGAAACTACTTTTTTCTGCTTCTGCTTCTCCTCAAAAGCACTTTTTTTCCTTCCAAAAGTTTGGCCAAACACCTCAATTTTTTGTCAAAAGTGCTTTTGATAAAAAAAAAGTATTTTTGGCCCAAAAAAAACTTGGCCAAACAGGCTATTAGTTAGACATGATATTTAGATTTACTAGTTTTAGTATACGTGAATTTTGAATTTTGTGTCTATCAATAAAAGTGCATGAAATATTGAACAAAAAATAAATTTTGAATATAAACTTGAACTCATAATAAGTAAAAAAAATTCACCTCATAAGAAGGATCGAACATTTAGAAAAATTTATTAGTTTATGTATCAACGTTACAATATATAATATACAGTAATTAGTTCATATGAGTTGGATAACATACTCCATTATTCTTCAAAGTTTGCCCAATATTTAAGGGAAATTTATCTACAAATTTTTTTATAATACCAAACAAAAGTTTATTTACAAATTTACATCTTAATATCAAATATAGATTCAAAAGAAAATTTTGAACAGAAAATTAAGGATTGAGCATATTAGAAAATTTTATTTCCTAAAGGGACGGTATACACAAATTTTGTATGAGTAATTTATTTACAGCCGTCTAAATTCAATAAATGGGATATAATTTTCAAAACACAATATAGTAAATTATTTTTGTGTGCAAAGTAATTATATTAATTAGCAAAATTTTAAATTATAAGAGAGAAAAATATCTTGCACTACACCTTAAAATTAATATTTCGTGAAATATTCATGATGACGAATGAGAAATAGTCCAAACGAGAATAATCATTTTTCATGAGATAATGAAAGTTGTTTGCCTAAACGGATGAGATTGTCAAAAATCTGGCTAGATACGAGGACGTCAATTGTCAATTTCTATTCTTTAATTTACACAATTATTAATAAGATCTTTAATTAAGAGGTAGAATGCCTAATCAATTTTCTATTACAGAATGCAATTACTCTAATAATTTATGTAAAATTTATAAATATGTCAATCTTTAAGCTGACAATAGTATATGAGATATGATAAACAAAAATCACAATTGACAACTTTTTAATTCACAATTGTCTATCAAGAATAAACATATGTATATTATTATATAGCTTCAAGAAAAAACTAAAGGTTAGATATTTTACCTCCAATCACAAGCAAGTTCACCTCCACAAATAATGACACTATTAAAAGTTTATGATAAAAATAAAAAGATCCAAGATTTCTTGTTGAATCCTATACTTGCATAATCTAATTCTTTTTTCTTTTTATCCAACGGCATTGTTACATTGATTATGAATTCTAAACCAAAAATTATAATTTGAGTTGAAAGTGGTTGAAAGATTTAACTAAAATATTTATAATAATTAACTGATTAAATTTAATAACAAACAAAAAACTTCGAAACCTAAAAGGAGTTCAAAGTGCTCCAACGTTTCCTAACAGAAAAACTAACGTGATTTACTGTAATAAGGAAAACAAACATGTTACTATTTTTCTCACACAAATCTAGTATATTACCAACTTCTAACAATGAAAATTTTAATAGCTCAAATTTTAGTTAATTTTAAATATTAAAAGAATTATTAAATGACTATTTTATCGAGTGTGAAATCTATTTTTAGAGGGTAAAAAAGACGAACGACATCTCGTTAAGGGTCTACGTGCTTTTAATATAACTAATTTTAGTATATGTGCGTTGCACGTGTGCATAGTATCTATCATTTTTCTAAAAATATACATTGACGTTAAAATAAAATACAATATTCGTTTAGATGATAAAATTAATTTTTCTCATAGTAATTGTAATGAACCAACCAACGTTTTGCTTTCTAGGTCCACGTTCCTCTAATTAAGACTCCCGTATGTACTTTTACTGTTTTATGACTTGCGGGGATAGTTGGTTCAGGTTTGAAAGGTTTTGAGTTGAAATCGGAACACTTAGGGTGTGTTTGGTATGAAGGAAAATGTTTTCCATGAAAAATTCCTAAAAAATGTTTTCATGGAAAATGAGCGGTTTTCCACTTATTTTTCCTTGTTTGTGTCACGACTCGATTTACCGTCTGAAAGGTATCGTGACGGCACCTAGTCTCTACGACTAGGTAAGCCTAAATTTGCGAAAAATCTTAATTCAAAATGATAAAATAAAGACAGAAAGGAAAATATAAGTAGACATAATATAGCCGCTCGGCATGTACAAATGTAAATCCCGAAACCCGACATGTCACATGATAGTCACGAGCTTCTATACAGTAGTAGCACTATACAACGGGAAGGAAAAATACATAAAAATCTCTATCTAGTCCGGAATAGAAGGTGACTCGGAGGATTCTGCAGACGCGGCAGAATTACCTTACGGTCTCCTCGATAACATCTGCGACGACCTCTAGCCACGTGGCTGGGAACTCGAACCTGGATCTGCACACGAAAAACATGTGCAGGAAAGGGCATGAGTACACCACATTCGGTACCCAGTAAGTGCCAAGCCTAATCCCAGTCAAGTAGTGACGAGGTCAGGTAAAGGCTCTACTGGTTTTATAAATAAACAGTTTGAATAGTACGGAAAAAACAAATAAGTTCTAAAATAAACAATTAAAGTGAATAAGTTTGTGAACGACTAATTTTTTACCACACCCAAATTGTATATTATTTTAGTGTAAATATTTTTTTTTAGGTCTAATCTTGATGTTTTAAACTTTTATCTTACTCTTAGTAGATTTTACGGAAAAGGTCCAATATTATCCTTAAATTATGGCATATGGCTCATTTTTGTCCTCCGTGAGTAAACTGGACCAAAAATATCCTTCCCGTTAGCACAATGGGTCACTAATGTCCTTCAACCTAATGGCCCTCCACACAAGCCGTTTTAATCCTACATGACATCCACGTGGTTGTGACATGGCAGCCACATAAGTAAGGCAGCCCTCTGAACCCGCTCCGACCCATTTCCAAACAAAAACCCCATTTCAATGGTTGTGCCACCATTTTTCAATTATTTTCTGTATTTCTAAGCATTGGTTATTTTTCAATTACGGGACATATTCCTATTAGTAGTCCTAAAATGGCTACCTATCATTCTTACTAAGTTATTGCCAACCTCCTCCGTTGCTCGTTAACTTGCTCCCCAGCTTCTACATA
Source organism: Nicotiana undulata (assembly GCA_005239495.1). Classification (NCBI taxonomy): domain Eukaryota; kingdom Viridiplantae; phylum Streptophyta; class Magnoliopsida; order Solanales; family Solanaceae; genus Nicotiana; species Nicotiana undulata. Next base: position 826 of record ML253123.1, on the reverse strand, counting down.
GGAATCTCTGGCATTTTCAAAAGGAAAATATTAGGTTACTAGAATATAATTTTTACAATTACATTTGGCGAGATACATGGATCCCTCTTAATCCGCTATATGGGACTTGTTTATATACTTATTTTTTCCCTTACTCCTAAAGATGTTACCCCACAATGTTTACTTCAACCTCCAACTCATAATTAGCTGAAGGTAGAGACAATGCCAAGCCAACTCCACTGATTTTACTCACAAAAACGTCAATAAACTTAAACTATTTTTTCAAGATTTCACAAAAATACAAATCTTCATGCTTCCCTTTGTACGAGTTCCATTTTATCCCAGCTTTTGATTCTTAAGAAGTTGAAGAACAGATTGTGCAGTACAATAAGAAATGGCCTGAATTGTGACCATTGGATTCACTCCAATTGCAGTTGGAATCACACTTGAATCACCAAGAAACAAACCTTCTACTGCTGCCCGCTGTTGAAATGGGGTTTTTATTTGGAAATGGGTCAGAGCGGGTTTAGAGGGTTGTCCGCTCATGTGGCTGCCATGTCACAACCATGTAGATGCCATGTAGGATTAAAATGGCTTGTGTGGAGGGCCGTTAGGTTGAAGAACATTAGTGGCCCGTTGTACTAACGAGGAGGATATTTTTGGCCCAGTTTACTAACGGAGGACAAAAGTGAGTCATATACCATAGTTTAGGGATAATATTGGACATTTTCCGTAGATTTTATTCAAAAAAAAAAAATACTCACATTCTTAGAGTACAAAATTTATTACTATTTATATATTTAAAAAAAATCACAAATATATATATATATATATATATATATATATA